>OMOV01098419.1:3466-17139 GCA_900312565.1 Beryx splendens | reverse complement strand
GAAGGTCCTTTCTATCCAGAACAAGGTCAGAGAGAAGTACACTCCAGACGTCCTGCTGGAGGAGCTGAAGCACTTTGGGCCAGAGCTGCTGACCAGGATCGTTGACCTCACAGTGGGGGGAATCTGCGTGATGTTTGAGCCACAGAAACACATGGAAATGTCTGAAGTGCTGACCACCAAAGAGGTAAGAAAACCTGTGCAGATGTATGATCGAGTAGCTGGATAAGATACTGTAAAAAAGAAAAGAAAAAAAATTCTAAAATTCTAACGGCTTCTCTCTGTCATGTCCCCTGTCTCCTAGCCCCTCTCTCCCCCTCCCTCTTCCTCTGTGTGTGTGTTTGGCTGATTTCAGGGTCGGAGCCTGGTGTGGAAGTCAGGCCACAGCTTCCACAGCTGCCATCGATCATCATCACCAGACTACAAAAACCCAGCTCAAACTCCCAGACCTTGCCAGATTGTTATGTTAACTCTACCTGCTAGTGTGTTCTGCCTATAGCCTTCCTGTGTTTCTCTGTTCCTGTTTTGGATGAGCTGTTTTGGACTCTGCCTTGCCTGATCCCTACCTTGGTTGGTTGCTTTTTGTATTTTTTGCTTTGCTCTAGTAAAGTACCTTTTCATCTTTTTCTGCCTCTGTGTCTCTGCCTTAGAGTCCACTGTTTCTAAAACCGTAACGCTCTGACTGAAGACACTCTGTTGCCTGACCAGTCGGTTGTGTAGGGGGGGTGCCGTGTTGTCCAGCTTGGCGTGTGTCGTGTTGAGCAGCTTGTGCAACATTGTTCTCTCCACAATCAACTCTAGGGGCTGAAGGAAAGTGTCAGTGTTTACGTCAGTCTCTATATCCTTGAATCTTTCTGCACTGAAACAGCTTCACCACAGATGACTAAGCTTTCAGCCTCCACGTTTTGAATCATTTGGTGCGTTTGACAGCGAAAATGGAGTTTATGCACTTTCTGAACATACACAGTTTCTTATGCTTGCCTGAAAAGCCTGGAAGAGTAGGAGGAATTAATGATGATAGATTTCATGTAGCTCTATACCTGCTGTCATTTCAGATATTGTCATGTTGGTTGTCATGAAGAATACACTTGATAAAAAGTGATAGGGCCTTGTTGACAGTTAAATTGCCCAGCCACTATATGAATAGATCACACTGAACTGACCAAACTCTTCAGAATCTAGTCAAGAAATTTGGTCTGGAAAAAGATATGATATATTGGATATTGAAAGAGAACATGTGTAGAAACCTTGAATAAAATGTAGAGGAGCTTATGAATCGAGGTCTTTGTCTAATTCCTTTAATATTTATATCTGCTTCTAATACCACAGATCCATTTTTATATATTTCAGTATCAGTTTAGTTTTAATTAGTGTTCAGTGGTGGTTTTAGTTTAGTTTTTATCTGTTTATTTATTCCAAATGGGTAACACTTTCTTTGAAGGCCAGGTCTACAATATATAAATTATAAGCACATTCATAACACATTATAATGCATTTTATCAACATTTGTTGGTGTTTTAATCACTTTTTGGGTTCAGCTGGAGTTTGCTGTTGTTCTTGAGTTTGTATTGGAGAACAGCATAACAGAGACGGCCTGTGGCATAGGCGGTATAGGCGAATGCAAGGGGCGCCGTCCATCCATAGGGGCGCCCCAAATGAGGGAAGAAAAAAAAAATCAAATAACAGCGTAGCGAGGTTACGTCACTGTCCCCGTCTCTCTCCTCTGCTACACTCTACTGTCTGTCTATGTGTCATGGCTGCAGGTCTGTGCGTCTGGCAAAGCTGAGCTTTTGCTTAGTGGTCAGTTGTCGGTGGTCTGGGAGACTGGGGTTCAAGACCCGCTGTAGTTAGAGAGCCTTGTTATGTTTAATAACTAAGCTATGTGGAAATTGTTAGCCTTCATGTTGCACAGCCAGTATTTTAATGAGAGATGTATGTTGTGTGGACTTTTCCCTCACTGCTAACTACTGAGAGTTACTTTACGTTTTTCATGCTGATTACTTTTTTTACTATTTGGATAGTAATTCTTGTGCATTCCTTGTTTAATTCCATTAGTAACGATAATTACTCTCCTGTTTTAGACCACACACAAACCCACCATCACATCCCTGTATTGTGGCATGCCTATATAGGATTAAGAGACTATAAGCAATTGTGCCTATGTACCAGATACTTAAGTAAAGTTCTGTGAATCAAAGTCCAGTCTCCGTGTCCTGACCCGACACCCCATATTGGTGAATACTCCCGAGCCAGCTAAATATTTCCACTGTTATTCAAATACAAATACAAATAATTTTGCTGCTTCAACGAATACAGATGCAAATACTGGGCTCTCTGCACATCCCTACTATGCAGTTTCTGTGTGAGTGAATGAACATTGGTGCTGGAACTGGCTGCGAATGCAAGGAGTACCAGCTAAATTCTTGTCTAGGGCACCAAATTGGTCAGGGCGGGGCTCTGTAAAGCTCTACACAGTGAGGTAAGTGATTAGGAAAATAAGGCCCAGACTGAATACCGACCAGAATTATCCTTTAACAGAGGAGAAGTAATAGAGAGATGTCTATATCTGGGTAAGTGCAGAGGAGGTTATCAAAGGCTGGAGCTAGAGAGACATTTTAATCAATAGCCCACCCAGATAGAACCAGACCTGCAGAACTGTATTGGAATAGATTTTGAAGCACTTGAATAATTTAATCTTGGCTGTATAGAGCGTACATGTTTGATGTTTTAGATGTCAAGATAAATGAAGCTCTCATCAACTACTTCAAGTGTTTTAAACCATGCAAATCACATGCAGGTCTTTGCCAAGGTCTGGACTTTACTTAGACAAAGGATAGTTTCAGTGTCTGATTAGTCAAAAATGTGTTCCAACTCTACTGATAATGCCTATGAATATGGCAAGCTGCACTTATCAAAAATGAAAAAAGTGGGTGCTATGCTCACTGTTGTGCAAGCCAGAGCGCTAGTACACAATATTTTATGATTTGTTTTCATTCTTATTTATGTACACAGCTTTGAAAACTTCTCAGATATCTCAAACGCATTGCATCTGAGTTTGCTGCGGCTGTTGCTGCCACAAGGAAAAGGAGTTAAAGGAAAAAGCTGTCACAAGAAAAAGTTGTCAGTTTCTCATTGACATCTCACATGTCGTTGATCTCTAATCTTACTCCACTGACTTGATGCCTCAATCGGTTTCACCTCCAGAGCCCCGTTCCAGAAAGCAGGATTGGCAAATTATCCAGATCTGTTAACTCAGAATTCACAGAAATCCGGGATTTTTTGTTCCAAAAACCGAGATCAGAGGTGAGCTAGATAAGTTGCTATGGCAACTTATGATCTGAAACTAACCGGCTCTGTGGCAGGTTTATTTGCGGCTTCCTTGAGTTAAAGCTGACTGAGCCTGTAGCATTTGTCACAGAGTTCAGTTCATTCAACTTGAACTCGAAAATGGCTTGCCCTTTCATTGGAGATCCTGTCGATATAGAGGCACAAATAATTCGTAGGGCTTTACGTCGGGAGAGAGTGATTAGACCGCGTCCAGATATTCTATCTTACCCACCTGAATATCTTGGCGAGCGTTACCGTTTTTTCAGAGTCCATAATTTATCTCGATAGCCTTCTGCAGCCTCACATTTCTGATATCACTCACCGATTCGCCCTCACTTCTGTACAGACTTTATGCATTGCCCTCTGTTTCTTCGCCACTGGAACCTTTCTATATGACACAGAGAAGATAGGAAACGCAACCGTGTGTAGGGCAGAAAAGAGTGCCTTGCACTTAAACATTTTTTGCACATTTTTGTGGTGTTCCCTGAGCGTAAACCTGTGAACCTAATTAATGAGGAATTCCACACAATCGCAGGTTGGTCAGTTTTAACTACAAATCTATCAAAGGCTTTAGACATTGAGATATTAACACCATGAATAGTAATCTTTTTCAGGATTTCCAAGTGTCATCGGCTGCATAGACTGCACTCATATTCCAATTGCAGCTCCTTCAGTCAATGAAGGAGATTATGTTAATAGGAAATCTTTCCACAGCATAAAGGTGGAGGTAATGGAAGAATATTTTATTCCAATTCAAGGCTTCATTTCACAGTATTTTGCAACTCATTACTCCTTTCCACTGTCAAGGTAATATGTGATGCAGACAGTCTCATCACCGATGTGGAGGCCAAATGGCCAGGGTCTGTGCATGACTCCAGGATTTACCGCGAGTCCACCTTGTGCAACACATTTGAACAGGGTATGTCACTTTTCCGAGGGCAATGTTTAAGATCCTGCTTCGACAGAGGTGACCCCTGCCTGCCTGATGACCCCCTACCCTCACCCTGAGCCTGGACTACAGACGTGCTTCAACCTGGCCCAAGAATAGAGTTGACCTTTGGTATCCTCAAGGCCAGGTTCCAGTGCCTGCGTGGGCTTAGGGTCACCCCAGGCAGGGCATCTGGCATAATTTTGGCATGCTTGGTACTCCACAACATCGCCACAAGACGGCGAGAGAGATGCCCTCACCCTGTGGGCAGTGACCCTGAGGAAGATCGTCTGCTTGGCCTTCTTGTCCACAGAGACGGTCGAGTTCTCAGAGACACAATCTGCCATAACCATTTCAGTTTTTAACAACTCAACACCACCACCGCCCTCCAGTCATACATAAAATAAAGACCATTTGGTTTGCATTGTGCATCATTGTTGCTTCTTTATTTCCTGCAAATAAAAGACATGCTTTAATTTATTTTTCATAATTTCACAACACTGAAGAAACATCATGCACCCAACTTTAACTGGAGCTCAAGTATTTCAGTTTGAAGCTGTGTCTTCTTCATGAGAAGCTTTATGAGAAGACAATTTGGAGATCAGTTTTTAAAATTTGTTTCTCCCAATGGACCTTAGAGAGATCTCTCACAGGCAGCTAGAGAGAGTTAATGACATTTTGTTAGGTAAAGTTCTTTATTTTATCATTTCAGTTAGACACAGACGTTTAGGATAACTAAGAACTTACTGTGCCAAGTTGTTCCCTGGAGGTGGATGGACCCTCCTCATGGAAATGGCTAGCCATGGTCTGTTAGAGGAGAACAAGGATGATCTAAATGTTAGAGAAAATAATCATAAATTGCTCTAATTAGCATTTAAGATATAGCTCTGTAGGCCTCTCTGACGCAGCTGAAATGGTCTCTTCATCTTCATCCTGTAAAACAATGTTTGATGTAGCCTACTCAAAACTATCAGGTGAAATTTGTGGAAGATTAATTCACTTACACCGCCGGGAGGCTCTGATGTGGGAGGCTCCACCAGAACAATTGCTCCATTGCTCACTGTGGGAAAATGAAGGTGGTTAGATTCAAAAGAGATAAGAGATGACTATTAATTATGAATGTGATAAACCTACCCTTTATGTACAGTAGGTGTGTGTGTCCTGGGGGGCAGTCGGCTCTGATGAGCTTCCTTCAATTATTGGCCTGCCACTGTTCACAGAAAGGGCCAGCTCCCCTGCTGGTGTGAAAGGTAGTGGTGGGGGACCCCCACCTGTTTTACGGGCCTCAGCCTTGTTCCGATTAGCTACAGAGTGAGGTCAAATAAGCATATGCCTACATTTAGTTAAGAAAATGTAGTTAGAAGCAAATAAAGGCAACATCCGACCTATTACAAATTTACAGGTCTGTTAAATGTTTAAAGACTAAAATGGGCATTAGACTTGATAGTTAACTCGCACATTAACTCTATCTGCAATGTTTTGCCATGCCAGCTCTCGCTCTCTAGCTGCTGCTGCTGTTACTTTTTTTTGGAAAATGTGCTGCTATTCATGCTATTATTAATATTTCTTGTTCTGCTGCTGTGAAATATGCTGCTCTGCTCTGCTTGTCGCCCTCTGAATCCATGATTAATCCTCTTTTCAGCCCTCGATTGAGGATGGCTTTATAACTTCACGGTGAACGCGCATAGTTCAGTCTCAATGCGGAGTTGATCAAGCCTGATCGCTGAAATTGGAATCAGCTTTTGTGGAACCGAAAATTCCCGCTATGCCATGTCTGACGCACTCAAGTCAGAATACAGGATTTAGTTTAGGATCTCCTAAACCGTCTCTCTGGAATACCCCCCTAGGTCTTCAATAAACAAAGCAAACCTTTGCCAAAAAACAAACACAAAGCACATAGCCGCAAAGCAAAGCTCTGGATGGATTTACTGATCAATCTTTATTTTGACCCTCACCTACTTTTGTATGGTGAGTGAAACAATGAGATTGAGCATACGAGCATAAGTGGATGAAATTTGGTTTCTCTACAACAATCTGGCGTAAGTTATGGATGGATGGATGGTTGGATGGATGGTCTTTAATAAAAACCTCTTTCTCTTCAGTGATCTGAAAAGAGCTAGTAGCAGGATCTACCCAGTATCTCCATCTCCCTGTGGCATTCCACACTGGCTTGGAATCCTTAAGTCAGGCAATTTGAAAAACCTTTTAGTTAATTTGCTTTCTAATCAAATCTTCATATCCATATTAAACAGATGTGTGTGTGAGTTGAGAAGCCAAATACATGCACACATCAGAATTTATCCTCTTGAGTGATACAATGTATGTGTGTGTGTGACTGTGATTGTGAATGCGTGTGTATGAACTCATCCACACGGTATATGTATGTGCCTCAATTCATAAATTCCTTGTAAAATTCAGTAATGTCTTCCTCTTGGGCTAGGATATATTATCCATCTTTTCTGTGAAATAACATTAAAACTCCTTGCACATCAGAAATGAAAATTTGAGAGCAGACAAGTGCACAAGGCTTAGGAGTGGGGAGGGGAAACAGCTCTCTGGGGTATAGCCAGAACAAAGAACTAGATCGAGGTTATGTCTTTTATAATTTGAGGATCCTTAAATAGACCTGACCAGACTAAATGACTCTGTAAGATTCCGAAAATCAGAGAGGCAAATCAGAGAGGCAAAATCAGAGGCAAGAGAACGGGAGAGGCAGCAGACTGTTGAAATCAGTGGCACTGTGTTCAAAACTGGATACTAACCTACTACATACTAATCAGCATGGACTGATTGCATACTGAATGCATACTGAACAGTGATGATTCAACTTAATATTACCAGCGGACCATTCAGATTGCAGTGTACTCAACCATTACATCACATGACCAGGCCATGCTATAAACTAACACAGATGAAAAAATTATCCTGCATTTCACCAGCAATGTAACATTAATTTTATAAATTATTTATAATTCTATAAGGTTTAGTTATTTCTGGCTACATTTTACTAGCCAACATTATATGTGAATGAATTATATGAACACTTAATAAGTTACAAAAACAACATAGCTATAACATACAAGAACACTGAAAAAATAAGTTATTGCTATCAATTCCTGATTAACTAATTTTCCTTCCTTTGCATAAAGCTGTTCCACATTTCTCCTGTTCCTTTATTAATTTACCGTCAGAACAAATCATCCGATTAGCCCATTTCTCAGCTGCTATCTCACCACTGCTACAGATAAATCCCTGCTTACTTTTAACCTTGTTGCTCATCACTTACCATGCCGCGGTCGCAATGAATCTGCACACTGGCAGAGTTCACTGCTCCAGACATTCATGAATTTTTAAATTTGTCTCATAAGTAATTATTCAACACCTTGTAACACCGTTTCACCGGCCTGGCACTCCAGAGTGTTCTGCTGTGATGTCAATCAGTCAGTCTCTTCACAGACTCTCAGCCAACATCTCAGAGAGCAAAAAAAAAACAAAAAACTCGGAAGGTGGAAAAAGCAAGGCAGGCCTTTTAAAATGAAACAACTTTGCAGTGATGACTGGGGTTAAACCACTCAGAACAGAACAGCCCAGATGACCTTTACCTCAAATACCCCACCTACTGTAGGGTGCAGCATGGCCTCCCCAGCCCTGACACACAGAGGAAGTGATGTCACATCAATTCTTACCACTAAGATGAATCTTTCAGTGCTATTAGGCAGGGCAACTTATTTTTGATGTGGCCTGGCTCAGGCACTGCACAGTGTTTAGTCCCCTGTCAAACTGGCAAAATGGAAACTGCTTAAAGTGTCTTGCACCTACACATCACATTTACTCTGGTCAGAGTAGATCACTTTATGCACACTTTTCATTTTTAACTCCAATCGGGTCCACCCTGCTTAAGTCCCCACTGGACCAGAGAATTTAATTACATTCAATTACTGTGTACTCAAGCGTGTCAGAGTATCCCTTTTCCTATCTATCACTAACCTTGACTCGCTCTCATTTTCACCCCATGGGTCTGTCTGTCTGTCTGTCTCAATCATTCCAAGTAAAGTTGTAACTTTGTTGTAACTTTGTAACATTCCAAGTAAAGTTGTAACTCAAATTCACCTCTTTTTTTTTGTTGTACAATGAAATCTCCTCTGCGCTTGAATCCTACCTACCTATAAGACTGCCAAATGATTGAATCAGGCCACCCAACCCCATAGGTAAACAACCTTCTCCAAGCACTGTGAACGCCCCTTAGTCACATTAATCAATGTGGCACACTGCTCCAGCCAACTGGTAACCAGAAACGCTGCATGATCGCACGTCTCTGCAATTTGGAGATCCAAATAGTCCTTCCTACGCCGGGCTGAGGCTGGAGAGATGAAGGGCATGTAGTACCAGGGACAAAGAATTAGCATCTACCCTGATCTGAACGGCGAGCTACAGGGACAGCAAGTTGCTGTCAGGGACGTGAAAGGGATCCGGCATAAAACAGCAAAGTTGCTCATCACGCTCAACAACAAGATGCATTCATTCACCACGGCATCTGATGCTACTGGTTTCTATGAGAGAGAAATAAAGCCAGCACACCAGGTCTATGAGCACCGGATGGCAACAGCTTAAATGAGCTGGCGGCATTAAAGGAATAGTTCACCCCAAAAATGAAAATTCTGTCATCATCTTCTCACCCTCATGCCAGTTGAAACACAGGTGAACTTTGTCCATATAACACACAGGGGGGTTGCCAGCACAACTCCATAGCAGCCTTCTCCAAAGCAGCTGAAGTCAGTGGGGACCAGTTCTTCAGAACCACGTTCCTCCAGAGGTGGAGGAACGTATTTCAATTTGTTGCGGGGGAACGTAATTCATTTTGTGGTGGAGAAACGTGATTTTCATTTCACATATTTGTGTGAGATCATGTCGTTCCTATTGCATTTTCTGATCACACACACCTATTGTATGTGTTGCAGCACTGCAATCAACACGATAAAGAGGCGCTAACAATGATAATATTTATTTGTATAGCACTTTTTTAAACAAACACTAGAAAAGTTCTAACCCGTCATAACCACATCACCAAGCTGTTCAAAGTGAGCGACTGTATTTGTGTCTTTTTACATTTTCATCAAAGGAGATTGATTGTTTACGAAAGAAAATTATAAAAGATACCTTATTGTGCAACCCTGCCTGAACTTGAGCGTTCGCTGTATTTGCAAAAATTAAGATTTAGAAAAACACCCTGGATTTCATCTGTGCACTCACCGGAATGAACAGAGAAGTTGGGCAGGTTGTGTTGGGAGCTGAGAGTGAGGCACCGATGGAGAGAGAGAGAGCGGGAAGCAGGTATCCGCTGTCTGTTTTCCTCCAGTCAGCAACAACCGGGGAGCATTAGTCCTGGTTGCCTCCAGCTTGGCCACCTGGGAGCCGAGTTTAATCTGCCGCTCTAACAGCTGGTTGATCTGCTGTTCAATGGATTATAGCTCATTCCTGATGGAGGGGAGCCTCCCTTCCAATTCTAACAGATTCACAGACCGTTTTTACTGAGACGAACAATAAGCGAATAGTCCAGGTCTGTACATGCTAATGTTGTTTGGTAGAATGATGGTGGCAGCTAGCCAAGGTTCACTGATACGCAGAAAAGAAGGAAAAAAACAGCTGGGCCCATCGGCGTAACTCAAACTGAGGTAAAAACAGCGATTAGTAAAACAGCAGTAAATAAAAGAGCAGTCAGTGGTGTAACACGCTCACAGAACAGAGCAATGCAGAGCAGCACAACCTGCAGAACCGAAATTAATTATGAGACATTGTGATAGTGATGGAATACA
The DNA here is from genome assembly GCA_900312565.1 of Beryx splendens. NCBI lineage: Eukaryota > Metazoa > Chordata > Actinopteri > Beryciformes > Berycidae > Beryx > Beryx splendens. The sequence continues at coordinate 7,074 of OMOV01098419.1, read as the reverse complement.
ATCCTCTTAGCCAAAGAGTCTTTTAATAAAGGTTCAGTGGACGACCCAACAATACTTTGGGATGCAGTGAAAGGATTTATTCAAAAAAAATGCAACAGTATTTTCTGCTATCTTAACTGGCTCCTCTAAACTACATGAATTGGAGAATAACTTCATAAACCTAGAACATTCCCTTCAATTAAAGGAGAATTTTTAACCTAGGCCTCATATTCCTAGTTTTTGCAATCATCACAACTGATAATGTTCAAAATTCCATCACTTATTTCTCTGTAGAGCAGTATGTGTATCCCATGTACTGAATACTTGAACGACTCAAATTGGCAGTGGTATTGAATGCTGGAGATGCGGCTCGTCTCCAGGGCATGCTAATCATTTTGCTAGTGCTGTGATGTAGATGGTTATTCAAGCCAGGTAGCCAGAGGTTGTAAGGTCATGTCTAGCGATAATATGAGAAATCAGGAACGGAAAGCCAACGTCAGGTCTTTACCGCATTGTTGTAAATGTGATATATGACCATTTGCCTTTCCATATAAACTTGGAAATTCCAGATGGTTGTTTATTCTGCAATGGAAGCACAGAGCTTACAACGTTCACCTAGGGTAGCACATCCAATTTAGTAGCTGATGAGCTTGCAGGGAAGTAGGCAGGTTTGGAGAATTTTAATAAGGGTGCCATCAACATTCTTTTGGGCTATAGCATTCAAAATGAGAACAATTTTGATGCCTAAAAATGTAAAATGTTTAACAGTTGTTACACTACAGCAGAAAAGGTGGTGTTTTTCATTGCTGCATTCAAAGGAAGCACAGCTGATTTTAGCCAGCTTATTTTAACTCCCAAGATATCATTCGATTTTTCAATAATTCATAGTAAATGAGTGAGTGACTGAGAGGTATTTTCCATAAGCAACATCACATCATCAGCATATAGGAATATATGGTGATTAGTATTATTGATAGATATTGGTGTGATACTGTCAGACTGTTGTGATAGTCAGTGGTTCAAGAGACAGCGCAAACATGAGTGGGCTCATGGGGCATTCCTGTCTTTTTAAATTTTCAAAAGGGGAGAGGAACATTTACCATCTCTGATGGGTTGGCTTATAGGACTTTTATCATGTTAATGAATATCTCCCCAAAACAGACTGATATTGCAATGCTTATATTTAGTACTACCCTTTGGGCAAAATAGGCACTGTCAGTTTATTTTATATTTAGAATGATATAAATGGGATTTTTTCTTGTTATTAAAAGTGTGCCTGTGTGTGTGGCTGTGTGTGTTCATGTGTGTGTGCTCTGCTACGCCCCCACATTATATGTTCCATGGCGTATCCATAACCACATTCCCTGAGGGCTTGTCCACATTACATCTGTGTGTAACCTGCCAGTCTTCCCTGCGTCCACACACCCTGAATTATTCACAGGGAGCCCAATAGATACAGCGTTGGCCTTCTCTGCATTTAGTTTCATCATTTAAATTACGTTGCCAAGACCACAGGCAAACTGGAACGTGAACGTGTTCAAAGTCCACCTGTCACTCAACAGAGTTGACCTGCCCTGAAGTCAGACCAGAGTTTCACTAGCCTCAGTTCTACCCTTCACCCCCTCATACCCTGAATATTACAGGTTTTATGTTGAGCTTTTACACCAAAAAGGAGATTTTTTTTCCATTTTGAACTCAGAGCGTTTGTTCCCACATGGTCCTACATGCAAGAAGGAATGAATAAAGCTAGATCTGCTGGAAAGATAACATCAGATTGAACTTGAAACTCAGTGATATTATTTGTGATGCAACAGAACTCCAATTCCATCACTGTTAGAAGTTAGTTCAGAGACCATTAAGGTGTGCAGTGGTCAATGAAGATGAAACTCTGAGGAAGTAGCTGAGAGAGAGAAAGAGAGAGAGGAGGGCAGAGAGAGGGGGAGAGAAAAAAGGAGAGAGAGAAAGAGAGTGAGAGCCAGGGAGTTAGAGTCCAGAGAGAACTGGGAGAAGTTTGAAGAGGCCAACACCCTCAGTAGGTGGCAGGAGATGGGAGAACAAACAACAAAGTGAATCTTTCCCTGGGAGCAACGATAGAGAGGAAAAACAATAAAAAAATATAGACAAACTGAGGCAGGGATCCAGCCAAGTGTTTAAGCAAGAAAGAGGGAGGAAGCAGAGTGAGAATAGATACACTGTTCCTTATGTCGCTGTCTCTCTGCACTGTCTTTCCTTCATCGTGTGGGCGCTGAGCAGAAGAGAGGGAGAGGCAGCCTGTTTGTGTGTGTACGTGTGTGTATGTTTGTCTTTCGAGGGAGATGGGGAATTGATGTCAAGGGAAATTTGTCTAATGTGTGACAAGGTATGTAGGCCCACTACATATTCATTGCCAAAGACAACCCAGGGTGTCATTTGCATCTGCTTATATATATACAGTATGTTTGCATGAGTATGTGCCTGTGTGCCTCTCTATGTATGCTTCTGGTTGTTTGTTTGTTTGTGTGCATGCTTCTAGGTCGACTGTCAGCCACACCACAGGCCTTCTAATGAAACGCTGTATCTCCGTTTCTGCTGCATGCTGGGTCTACAAACCACATCGCTTTAGGCGCAAACAACTGGGAACAAAAGCTGCTCTGTGGTAGCAGTCACTATCTATTCACCACGGGATCAAGGCCATGTGAATACAACGTACAAATGACAAATAAAGGAATATCTAAAGCATTACTCAGTTTTAGTATTTAGTGAAAGCCAACTAACAAGGCACACGTTTCTATTAAAACTTATTTAACTTTCAAAATGAAATGACAGCATATGAGATTATACATTAACCTGTACAAAACTAGCTCATACCCCCACAAAACACTCAGCTATGTAGAAGTTGAGCTGGGAATCGCTGTTGAGTCACAGACTGTGAGCAGTTGTGAAGGTATGCTAATTTGACCAATTTGCTTTTCCTATTATGCAAATTTTACAACTTTAGGGATAGCGCTACAGGAATACTCAAAGCTAGTCACCTCAAGTCACTCTGCTGAGTTTAGCTGGGACCATCTTTAAGCCTTCATCTGTTGGTCCCTGATGGTTACACACATTACAATATTATGAAGGGAGTTATTATTACAATATAACAATATGGTTAAGGATGCGAGAACACACTATTTTTAAGAACTTATTTCTGCCCATCAACATAACCCTAGATTTTTATTTAAGACGGTCGATCAGCTGGTAAATACAGCCCCTCCTTGTGCCCCAGCTGAAGGTGATGCTGATTGTAAGATGTTTTTATCTTATTTTACTGATAAAGTGGAGTCAATTAGAGCCTCTATTACCCCCAATGCCACTTGGTCTGATGTCCTACACCCGCAACAAGATAGTTTGAACCAGTTTTATCCATATTTATTTATTATTCATTACCTTGTCTGAACATTTAGAGGCACTATCAAATATATAATATATTTCTGTCTTTGTGTACATGGGCTTAGTTGGGCTTAGGCACCAGTGTGTCTAAGGAGGAGAGAAGAGATAGAGATAACTACCAAAATGTGTGTGTGTGTGCGTGTGTGTGTGTGTGCGCTTGTATCCATACATACATGTGTGTCAATTTGTTTGTGTAGACATTACTTCTCAGCAGATCC
>OMOV01098418.1:0-13523 GCA_900312565.1 Beryx splendens | reverse complement strand
ACCCATTCTCCATCAAACCTGAGGCAGACTTCTGTGTAAAAGCAAAACAGGTAAGGTCTTGTATTGATGAGAGCATCTTTCAGATGGAGTTGGTTGATGTGCAGTCCTCCTTTGGTTTAAAACAGCACTTGCAGTCTGAGGGTGCAGTGAACTGTTGGTCTAACCATGTTAGCCAATATCAGTGCCTCACAATAAGGAAAATGGCCTTGCTAATACTGACAATGTTTGGATCTACCTACACTTGTGAGTGTACTTTTTCTTATATGAATGCCATCAAAACAAGAGCACGTTGTTCCATGACCAATGAGAAGTTGCATGAATGTCTCAGGATTGCTCTTACTACTTATGAGTCAAACTATATTGAAATAGCAAAATCAAGGCAGTGTAATCTCTCTCACTGACTCAAACAGGCTCAAAATGACAGAAGTCTGATATGGTGGTCCTATAGTAAATCACCTGATTGAAGCATGTAATGCTATCTTAGTGAAAATGCAAAGACTACAGATCTGTTTTATGATGATTCAAACAGGCCTACTTATTGTTAGTCTGGATACTGTTTTACTGTTTTCACCTTTAACAAATATGGATATGGACCTGCTATAAGCACCTTATGTATGCTTGGAATTGTTTTTGATATATGAACAGGCCCATTTGTTAGTCTGATGGCTACTGTTTTACTATGTTCATCTTGCATTTATTTATGGATCTGTTTTAAAAGCACCTTATGTATGCTTGGAATTGTTTTTGATATATGAACAGGCCCATTTATTGTTAGTCTAATGGCTATTGTTTTACTATGTTCATCTTGCATTTAGCATTTATGGATATGGACCTGTTTTAAAAGCTCCTTATGTATGTTTGGAAGTGTTGTTGAGGATATTATAAACAGGCCTACTTACTGTTAGTGATGGATACTGTTTTACTATATTCATCTTGTTTTCTACATTTGTGGATATGGATCTGTCAGAAAAACACCTCATGTCTCCTTGTTTTTTTAGATGTAACTTTTTGCACTTCTATATCAAGCCTTGGAACCATAGATTTCCAACTTTTTTATGGACTGGTATTGATTATGATACAATTAAAGTGAAAGAAAAGGGATGCGCGTGACCAGTTTATTCCATGTAGTAATATATCTATTAATATTATACTGTGTAATTTTGTGTACTGTGTAAAAAAAGTGGAGTTATTTGTAGCCATTAATTGACAAAGTATTCTGTGTGGCCCACGAACCCCCAGTGATTTTCTTATTTGGTCCACTTGCTATTGAAGTTGAATAGCCCTGCTCTAAGGTATTGTAGATCCATCAGGCCCTTAGAAAACCAGTCAACCCAAAGTGACAAAAAGCAAGGTCAATGATTCAGGTTTAATTAAGCAAACTCCAAATTAAGCACGTCTCCAAAGTGAAAGACCCTGTGCAGTGGTTCTGCCTACAAGACATATAGTGGTTCTGACTAATGCTGACTACCTAGGAAGTTCATATTGCCAAAGGTTAACAGTTTGGGTACGACTGATATGTGAAACCAATATTTTGTGGTGTCAGACAATAATCAGAAAACGTGTATTTCAGTGTTTCCCCCACAATTTTATTATTGGCAGGGTGGGAAAGTCTCTGAAAAGTCTCCATTGAAAGTAGGGAGATACATTACTGCCTTTAAATTAAGAATTACATTCCAAAAAGACAATTCACCAATTAAATGGATAAATGAAATGTGCAAAGAAAATAAAATTGAATTGCAGGTTTTTATGTAGCTGTGGTCAGGGAGGAACTTCCATTATATTAGAGGTGGACAACACTGACTAGCCAATATCCAATATTTCATTAAAGTCTGTTGTTCACTAAATCAGAAAGCAGATATGAATAGGAGCAGTTGATTGACTCATCTGCTAACAAAAGAGAATAGTAAGATGTTATGTTCTCTGGATAAGATAGCTAATTTGTGACGTGTCTGTACAGTATACAGTGCTACAGTATGGTAAAAATAGCTGATGACAGTGTGTGACCTGTCCATGACTAAGGCTTTGTGAGAGATGAATACAAAACATGCTGAATTTCTAATCCCTTCAATGTAGTATTTGTTCACATGAGAGATAAAGGGAAAGGGTGGGGAAATAGCCTGATACACTGCATAGGTTTAGGGACTAAATCATAGATGCAGTGATCTTGAAATACACGGCATCACAGGAAAAAAACACATCTCCTACCTTGGGTGTTGTCACTGGAATGTAATTTGACGCTCGCCGTAGAGGACAGTGTAAATAAAGACACATCAGCTGACCACATCAATATCCAAATGGCAGTTTCATCATCAGAATGTTGACCTAAATGGGACATTTCATCAATGGGCTAATCAATATGAACACTTCAGATGGCAGTAAGTCCGCTGGCAGAGTGACAGTGATGTGAAAGGAGATTCTACAAGAGCCAAGCAGGGTGAGACTAGAAAAGATATGCTGGCAGGCTTTGACAACTATTCAATGTCTTGAAATAACTGTCTGCCTCAGAGAAAATAGGGCAGGGGAAAGGTACATCAGTAAAATACATTGATACATAATACATTTTACTAACTGTTAAATTATTTTTTATCATAATAGATATATATAACTTCACTCGAATGTGCATCACAAATAGTCCATTAGGACAGCAAACCAAAGAAAATAACTTTTCTAAGCTGCACTACAGAACTTTGCACGTTAGGTAATTGTTTTAATTTTTAATTTGTAATTGTTGTAATTTTGCTTTATACCAAAGGATACCAAAGGGACGAGAGAGGAAAAATATGTAAGATCAGGTACTCCCTCACTGCTGTTTAGGAGACACTTTGGATTTCACTTTTAAGTTTCAATTTGTCACTTTCTGTGTGTGGAGAACATTTTCCACCAGTGTCCATTCCTGGGCAAATAGGGTGAATCTATTACAGTGCCACTTTGTGGTTTAGGCTGATAAGATGGGTGTTTTTTTACATAAAAATCTTGCCTAGTGCAGCTTTACGCACTGTTGGGATGCGAGACATAACAAGGAAGCTGTGTAGCCATAGCTGTGAGTGAGATTGCAGGTTCAAATCCCATGTGCATCGCTCTTGTTACTGCAAACACTCTCCTTGACCCAGAAACTACCAGTGTAGGCCATCCACTAATTCAGCCCTAGCCAGAGAAACAGCAGCAAAGTTGACAATAAACACAGTAGAGTGAACATGCTGTAGCAGAATGTGCTCAATCCTGCTATGAATAAAAGGCACTGCTGCATGAATAAATGATGCCGATGATAACTCAGATACATGGCATGTGGGCTTGCAAAGTCTTACAGCAAGAATACAGACAGCAGTTCCAGAGCATTACCCTGTTAAAACACGCACATTCTCTGCACAGAGGATGCACACACAGGTCAGTTCTTAGTGGAGTGTTACAGAGAGGTTTATAAACTCCCTGGTGGAACAGTATGAGATGTACATTATGAAGTTTCACATGGTTGGTTTGAGAAGATACATCTGAAAATGCTTTTGAGTCACTTTTTAGGATTGTTTAATCATACCATCCAGGTACTTTTAGACATGCCTTGTGTCTTTGAGTCATTTGGCCTTTAACTCTTTTCATTAGTTTGATCATTGAACCACCTGGAGCCCATTGGGGGTTGAGAATGGCCCTCCATCAAATTACAACAGAAAACATCACATCAGTTTCCAGAATTTAAAAGAGGAGACTTTTTTTTTTTTTTACTATTTCCCTTAACACATCCATGAAGGCAGTCAAGCGGGTGCACAGCAGCATTAATGAGGCCCTGGCAGGCCACGCTAGCCACTACAACAGAGAACATTGGAGACATGGCGGCTGTACTGGTTCTCTGATGTAGGAGCGCTGTTTAAATGGGACTGCGGCCCACACAGCTGGAGGATAGGCAGCATTAGCAGTCTCATTAGGCTCTATAGGAGCCTACACTTTCTTTACATGGCCTCTGTAGCCAAGGCTCTTGCTATGCTCACTGTACCAAGCTCCATGGTCATGCATAGCTAGGGTGACCTCCAGTGTAGTTGGATCCATAGCTGTGCCTCAAGGAAGGACAGTGCAGTAACTTCATCACTGGGTCAAGTCACGGTATGCCTGCATGAGAAAACTTCTGATAATTGTATTTACCTGTTACATATGTAATTGTATGTACTGTATATGTTTGCATAGTATTATCATAGTTAATTTGAGTATTAGCATTATTAGTATGCAATGTAAAACTATTTAATACAGATTTATATTTTTAACTGGATTGCAGAACCATATCAGAATCTTGACCGTAAATATTTAAAGATAATCTGTGCCAACATCATCAGTGCATCTAACTATAGTCCCAAGGGTGAAATAGGCACCCAGATAGACTGGCACCTGTTTCATGTAATTTATATGGTTCTTTGAGTCAGATAGCTCATTCCACCTTGGTGTCATAGATTAGTACCAGGGGATGCAGACTGAGGAGATGGCAAATCCCATCACATCTCCTAACCTATTAAGAAACACTGCCACAATACTTACTGCTACCCAGGGTCTCCCTAGGCAGGGAGATAAAGATGGCTGACACAGCTATACACTTAGCACAGTAGGCATGGTGAGCCGTCCCCATCTACAACACCACTCATGCCAGTGTCCGTGTTATCAGCAAGTAAGGCAGCAAGTTTCATGTCATAATTTATGGTGTCAGGGATGAAGATGAATGCAGTCAGTATGAGGATGTACTGTGGCTTTCCTAGCACCAAGCCAATGTAGGACAACCAGTCCATGGATGGTTACCTGGCCTCCCAACACATAGTATGAGTATGACTCTGTTTAGATTGGATTCACACAGCAACCCTCATGACTATCGCAAGCCCTGGTGATTTGTTGCCACTTTATATTCTTATATTCTGACATTTTTGTTGCAGCACATGATTACATCAGTGAGACCTCCTTTATATTGCCTTAAGCCACAGCTCAAAACACTGCCACAGCAGCCTATTCTGCATACCTGCCATTGCCTACTGTCTTGGAGGCATCATGCCCAACTTCAGAAGTACAGAAAAGTGGCTGATTAAGGACCACATGACAGCTTAATTAACTGTATGATGCAGAAAGCTTATCAAAGAAACTCCATTGTTCAATTGCACTTTCATACAAAAATATGATTCACCAGGTACAGCTGCTGCTAGAGTACAAACCCTTACTGATATTTGTTTGGAGAAACATGACAAACATCTACAAATGGCATATGGCACCACCTGCAATCTGTGCTATATGATTTTCACACTTCAGAGGCACACATGGGACCAACAAGTTCAGAACAAGTATGCACTGCAGTCAGTTGAGAAGTGCTTTTATGTGGATGATTGACTCAAAGCCTAGCATCAGCACTGTCTGCCCAACATCGATGGAAAAGCTGTCGGCTTCAGGTAGTTCCAAAATATGGCCACGAGCATCTACCAAGAGCTGCATCGAGTTGTGTTTCACTCAGAACAAAACTGTCCAACTGGCATGCTGGCCTTCAAGCACACACACAAGCACAGATATCAGAAACCATGCCTTTCAGCAATGAATGACATATAGAGAGCCCTAGCTACCAAGTATGACAGCTTGGAACTGATTATTTCCTTCACTGCAAAGGTGACCCAAATCTCCCAGCTGAGTTTCTTCAAGCTTGTGGAAGCTTGTAGCTGTAGCTTGCAGCTTGCACAAGCCCAATCCTAATTTCCCACAAGTGGGACAATAAAGTCAATCTTGAATCTTGGATCACCTGAGAAGAAGAGCTCTCAGATCTTACCAGCATCACCTTACCACAGTGTTCTGTCCCATCAGAAATTGACCCTCAGCAGGGAAAGTGTGAACTCTGACATGAAGTCCTGAGTCCTGACATGGTTGCAGTTTGAGTCTTATCAATGAAAGGTTTTTGTTGGTACAAGGGGAGTTGCAGGTGCTACACCTGCAACCAATAGTAATCAAGATACATAGACTCACTAGATAATCCTGCCAAAAAATACCAAAAGGAGGAAGTCCTTGGCTGATGTGGCTAACTTGAGCCAATGGAGTCATGGGCCTTCGCTTCCTTCATTGTACACAACTGTGTACTGTATCAGTGGCCTGCAGTCCCCAACCCTGACAACAGTGAGCACAATGCCAAACTTGAGGACTTTTGCAGTGTCATCATGAAACCTAAAACCTAGCCTGCCAGACATGCATCTGGCAGGCGCTAGAGACGTGATTCCAAAAGAAATGCAAATTTATTGAATAATTAATGACTGGAAGGGTCTGTGGAGAGGATGGGTTAAAGAATGAAAAACTAATCAAACCTATGTGAAAGGAAGTAACAAAATGTTTATTACAATAATTTAATCAATTTAACAAATGCAATTCTTTTACTAAAAGACTTCCAGTACTTACAAAAGGGGAAACTAAGAAAGTAAAGAAACTAAGGGGAGAGTAGGCTGAGGCCAGCAATGGAGAGGCAGACTAAATAAGGGCGTGTCCACGGGTGCAACCACTTACCTACCACACGTGTTTTCACTGCAAAACAGCAATCAAATCAAAAACAGTGTCCCAGTGCGCTTTTACCATTACAAGCTTGTGAAGGGAACCACACCAGGCTGTCTAGCCTCCCCAACAGGCCAGCACTCTACTCCACCATAGGGAGATAACAGAAGTATTAAATCACTGGAGCAAAATATAAAAAGGTCATTAGTAAGCAAAACCAGTTGGCTCACACTACAAGTACCAGACACAACTAGCAACAAGATAAAACAAGTCAACACACGTACACAGTAAACACAAAACTATCCATAGAGGCAAAACAGCAGCTGATAGAGACCTACAACATAAAAGACACATTAGTAACAGGTCTATAACACTATAACAACAATTACCTCAGGTATTTATCGTACCCTACTTACCCCTAACTACAGTGACCAGTACCTTGACAAAATGTGTGTTGGCTAAGCAGACTCTGGGTGGTAAGAATCCATGGCACCCAAGGGCAGACAGGAGCTACAGCACATAAGATTGATCAGTTGCAGTACCACTTCACATGTGATTGGTGCACAAACAGTTGGAAAACATACCTTAAGTCACAAATCTCAGCCAGCAGACACCAGTACAACTGGGTAGACAGGAGACTATTACAAACAAAGTAAAACTCAGTCCTTGGGTACATAAAAAGAACCTTAAACAACCTCATGACTGCATCACCTACCTCAGAGTCACAAAGAGGGGCCAATATGGCAACCAACAGGCAGGGAAAAGGAAAGGAAGCCATGATACCACGGCTGCCTTAAATACCCTGATGGGCTGGACCAGGGAGGAGTCAATCTAATGCTGTGTGGGTGTGTCGAGAGTACTGCATTGATATTGAAACAAGTGTTCCTACTATACATGCAAGGCAGACCACTGAGTTTTATTGTTAAGAAGTTGGCTGTGTGACTGTTTTCCAGAGGAGCTGAAACCCCTTGCAGCTGAAAAGCCTGTCTCAACCAGCAGTCATGTTAGAAATTCTCTCCAACCAAGGAATTAATTTTCAGGGTGCAGAGAGCTGAGTTGTCCTGTGCAGCCCTGAGCCTGAATTACATAAATCGCTGAGCAGACTGTCAGATCACCTTTAGGCTTAATCCACCTAACAATCCTCATTTCATTGATGCATGGGAACATGAGATCAGATTGGTCAATATTGCTCTCCAAGTAAACATGCTAGCCAGTTTCAGAGGATGTTTCACAGTTACGATGAAGGTTGAGGGCATCTTGAATGCCAAGCCCATGAGGTATGCATCCTTGGATGTCACAGATCTAGATCCTGTGATGCCCAGTATGATTCTTGGCAGGTGCCACTCTGCTTCAAGTTCACCTGTATTCTGAAGCCACTGACCTGACGGCGGTGGCGCCATAGCCACGCTATCGCTGACCACTACAGATCTCGTTCCACATGCCACTATCTCCCCACCTTGCAATCTCCCAAGTGACAACAGCAAGCTGATGGCCTTACCTTGGATTCAATGGTGATGACAGTGGATCTGCAACTGCCACACACACAGTTGGGTTGTCAAACTCAAGACAAATGCTGATGGGTGCGTCACATCTGCTGAAATGAAGTTCCAAGTTCACTTCTACCTCCACCCTGTTTCTAGTCCCACGGCTCACAGTCAACATGAGGATTTTTTTTGGTGTTTTGGTGTTTTACAATTGTGGCAGCAGCAGCAACAACAAGAGTTTGTTTAGAATAAATAGAATTGGGTAGCAATAGCTACCATGGCTGAACAGACAAATAACAAGAGTCCCACCTGGTACTGACACCACATACCTTGCATACTATTTTGTAATGTAAATGTTATAGATCAACGTAGCACACTAGCACGCTTGGTGTGTCTTAGATTGCAAGGTTCTGCATGGCTAAGGTTTTAGTTTTTTATGTGGGTGTGATGTTTGTTAGAGGAATATATTTTACTTCACCATCTGTGGGTGTCAAAGGCCACAATGCATTGTAAAATATTCCAGCATGGAAATTGATATGTGCTTTTGTGCAGGCTCAGGGGCAAAGCAAGGCAGATTCCCCTCAAACTGAAAGTGAGGTGATTTTTTTTCTGGGGCCTACCACTGTCAAACAGAGCGAGAGGGGGGAGGCAAGCAAATACAATACAGTACATGTTGGCCTACTTGGAGTCCGTGCACATATAAATAGACGGTGGTATGAGCTAATATGCTTAATTGGCTTAATTGGACAAGTTGTCATGCTCTGCTGGGTATGCTGCTGATGCATTTTCTCTTTTTGCTTGAACCACTTATCACCCGCCACCCCTCGCTTTTGAAATGGTACAGGCTGCCAGGAGCCTTTTCAAAAATAGATTCGAGATTCCCCTCAAAGAAAATGGCTCTTTCTAAAAATAGCACACAGACACACACATACACACACCATGGTCACTCACTAGCAGCATGAGGGGATTCCCTAAAGGTTGTTTTTTTTGTTTTGTTTTTACATTTACATCTTTATTGAAAGAGAAAATTCTACAAACATTGGATTTAAGGAGCAAAAACCCATGAAACATATTGGCAAAACCAAAATTTGGGTCACTGGATATTATCATAACATCAAATAAATTCATATATTTATGCAAGGAAAGGACATAGAATAAGGTGAAAAATATGAATTTTTTATTTAAATTAAAAAAGGATGAAAATGACATTTTCTAGGGGATAAAAAAAATTAGGTAAAAAATTTGTCCATTTCTTAGTTCAGTATTTTATCAAGTGATTAAACATATAGAAATATGTTGAATCTTGGTTGTGATTTACATTTGCATTCATGAATAAACTATTTTCCATACAATATAAAGAAGATAATGAAAGATTTGACAGCCTTTTCTTTGTGATAAACTAAGCAAAATATATCTCATTGTAAAATTACAGCTATTGTATCAATCCAGAAAAACAGGAGACGCAATTCTGAATATCATACAAGGTGCTAATGGAACTACGTTCATTGCATGTTTGACAGTTTCCCTTTCATTTCCACAAAATATACATCTATCACAGACATCCATCAGTTATAGGAGAGGTGTAAATACTGCGTAGGATTTTGAAGTGAGTCTCTTCAACCTTGATAGGAACACAGTATTTATAGAGATTCCCTAAAGATTCCCCAGTGTTCCAGTACAATCCCTGCAGATTTATACATTCAGTTTCATTACAAAGTCTCGCCACATGTTAGATATATGCTGCAGATTATATGGAATGATGGTTTCTTTATGAATTACACTCTACAGTAGACCATCACATGTGCTCAGTCTGCCTGCGGAATTTATGTAACAGCCCTCTTTATTCTTTCTTCAGTGAATTCCTTTCATAAAAATAGGAGTTTCGTTCTGTTTAACACTGTGGCGAGAGTGGGCATATGAATTATTGTGTGCAATATCCAGGGGTACCAAATATATACTCAAGTAGAAGTACTGTTGCCTTGCTGAAATCTTACTAAATAAATACTAAAATTATTGGTGTAAAAATGTATAGATTTTAAAAAATAGCTCATATAAAATTTCATCAGTGTAAAATCTTCTGTGTTCCTTAAAAAAATACATTATTTATATGCGATATTTACCATGCAATGCTAAAAGGACAAGAGGACAGAGTTCAAAATGTGATACTGTGCATGTTTATAGACTATGTTGAGTGATAAAAATGAAGATTCTGAAATTTTTGTCATTATTCAATCTGTGAGTTAAAAAACTGAAAATGGACATCCCTGTTATTTAATAATGTTACTACACTGATGTTGCTATTAGCTAACCAAGTGGCTAGTAAGGCTAATGAACTAGCTTGACAACAACCAGGCTAACACAAACCAGTAATACTGTAGCTATTATCATGGGTAAATTTGAGCATTTAATGTTCGTTCACATAATGATTCCTCCACATGTTTGTGCAGGTTTGATGTAGGTGGAGTTTACCACCACTGGTCAATTTCTAATGCAGTGCTAATGGAGAGACAACAAAATTGATACTCTGTAATAAATGTGATTTCCAAATCGAAATCAGAACATTGGTGACTTCAAATACTCAAAAAAGTAAAAGTAGGCCTCCACAAAAAGCTGCGCATTATTTCCCTACTTGGCAATATCAATACTTTTACATATACAATTTTTGCACAGAGGCTGGTGAATGGGAAATATTAACAGGGAGACAGAAGAACATAAATCTTCCTTAATGATTTAACCATTAGCTTTAGCTATAAACTTCTTTGTATTATAGGTCAAAGGGGGACAGATCATGTCTATTTTGTTTTATTTTAAAGATGACGCCTAAAACATTTGTGCAAAATAGATAGAGGGTGTTATTCCTTGACTATCTTGCATTTAGTCTGGTTACAGCACTTTAGTTTCAGTTGGTAAAATGACCATCCAGAGTGTGTTAATTTGATTTAGATTGAGGGTCTATTCCATAAATTTAAATTGTTTTTTTCTTGCTTCATAATCTGTTTTTTACATGTGCACCCTTACAGAAAATCACTGTAATATTCTGTCTTATATTGTGTATATGGTACTCAGTTGTGAGTTTATAGTGACCATGTCATACTTTGTGGTGGTTTTCTATTATCCCCCATGTAATATTCCTATTGGATATTAACTATTATTCATAGTTCTATGATGCATAACAAATTTCAGAGAAATCTGACAATAAAGTTCTATAGTATTGTATCGTAGTGTTGCTGTGATGGATATTAACTATTATTCATAGTTCTATGATGCATAACAAATTTCAGAGAAATCTGACAATAAAGTTATATAGTATTGTATCGTAGTGTTGCTGTGATATTTATATATTATATATATTATATATTATATTATACAATTACTATAGTTCTTCCCACAGATAATTATTATGGTGTGATGTCTATAACTAGCAGCAAGCAATATAGGTCTAAACTCGGCCAACCTACCTTGTGGTTTTTCCCTTTGCAGTCTTCACTGACTTACAGACAAGGTTTTTCATGTAATGGACCTGTTTGCTTGCAACTTAGAGTCATTACTTTTGAATGAAGGCTGGGAAGGCTGAGGGTCAGGTGATGTAAACAAGCTATCTGTTGGATCTATTACTTGCCAAAGATGACTGACGATAGGCTTACATTCATGAAAGATAATCCACAACTGTGAATCTTCTACCTTGTCTCTATTTTTCTCACATAGCTTGGATAAGTATAGGCTTACCATATTCACTAAAATTTGTTTTAATGAATTGATACCTTTATCTCAATTGCACATAAACTATATTCTATATTACTTTATTCTACTTATTATTACTCTATAAACTATATTCTACTTAACTATATTCCCATCTAGACAAAGTCTTACAGTATTAATAGTCAGGTTTTTGTTTGACTAATCAAACAGTTGATTTTAACAGTTCTGTGTAATGGGTTTTCCATGTCCTACAGCAAATGAATGCAATCATGCAAACAGCACAGATTGTAGTTTTGGTTATACAAACATTTATCGGAGGCAGAGATCATCTCATTGGTTGAGTTAGCTACATCTAAAAGGGCAGAACCAAAGAACTATAGTTTTTCTGACTAAATAACCTTAGACTGCTTAAGCCCAGTGAAAAAGGCAAGGGGTGAGAGAGGAGGGGGAAAAATATTATAATAATAAATATAATGCAGGTTAGCAAGTTAGCAAGTTAGCCTAGCTGACCTTCCAAATTTAAACTAGTCATACTAGCCTATAGCCTACTGTATAGTCTAGATAAGCCAGTTAGCTAGGTGCTGACCTTCCAAGATCATGAGTATCATGGTCATGAATTAATTAAAAAAAAAATTTATTGCCATTTATATTTTTATATATATATTGACCAGAGTTCCTTTTGTGCCATTCAAGTAAGCTAACTTGTGCTGTGAAAAACTGTGGTTATTTGGCTCCGCCCACTGAGCTTTAACCAATGAGAATTGTTTGTAGAATTAAAACTACAACCAACATTCTAGACCTCCTGCTTGTCAAGGCTGAATGCATATTTGTGAACATTACTATGATGCCAGAAATATGTGTATGCCTATATATTTTTCTGCTGGAAGTAAGTCATACAACATTGATGATGCACAAAATAACAACTTACAAACTAAAAATGTTTCAGTTTCCTAAGATCCTAGATGTCAGCTCTAATGGAGGCAAGGAATGCATATTTGACAAGTCATCCGCTCTTTCCACATATTCATTTAGAGGGAGCAATACAGTTGAGCACAGTTCATTTATTTATTAAACATAAGTGGTAGAAACATAAAGCCTTGTTAACTTTAATATACATTATATCATATTTTACAAATAATTTACAACATTGCAGTACATTAAAGAGAAAGAAAAGGCCACATTAAACTTAGTCACAACTAGTATTCAGGATGACTTTATTGTGCATATATGTACGATTCCAAGCCATACATATATACATTATTAAAGACGTGTTTATTCTCTATGACGAGAACATTTTTCTGTTATTTTTACTTCATACCTGTCATACATTAGACCACACAGTTACTCAGTTTAACAAAAAAGTAATATCGCTTAAGATTCAGAACACAGAGGACACAGTTTGAGGTTTCGCAGACAGACACTCAGAAGTTTTTTGTAGCTGTTTTACAACAACAGTTAGCGATGTTTCATGACTCAGTGCAGAAGCAAGGAACACCATGAGACAAGCACAGTTCAGTGAGTGGTTACAGGACTGATCTCAAATACATGGCGACAAATTGCAGTGTTATTTTCACACATGCCAGTGAGGATCATTGCTATTTAAGTTCTGTTCATTTTATAGAAATGATGTTACCTCACTCCGGTACGCTTACTGTGCTTGAGAGTTTGTGGATTTTTTTTTTATTTTTTTTTTACGATCTGTCTTTTTCACTTGGTCTTGTATCACTCATCTAAGTCTATTTGTGTTGTAACAAAAGATAAATGGGATAAATGGGTTTCAGTTTAGCCTGAAATTCAAAATTTAGTGAGCTTGGATTTATTAGGAGATTCAAGAGCTGACACTCCAGCTGGCAAAAC
>OMOV01098407.1:8875-26067 GCA_900312565.1 Beryx splendens | reverse complement strand
GAATTCCCAAGATGTCAATTTATTTTTAGGGGCTTGATCATTTATATGCTGGACAATTAATTTCTTTGTCATTTTCTTTCAGCTGGTCAGCATCATAACTTTGGTAAGAGCAATAATATACAACCTTACAGGACAGTTCCTGTTTTGCAAGCAATATATGGGATAGTCACTGGCACACAAATGTGCAAAAGTTAACCACTGCTAAAGCTAAATGAAAGGGAATTTCCTGGTAAAATGCAATATATTTTATAATTTGTGGTCAACAAGATATCATAAATTACTCTAGTAGTTCTGACTGAATCAAACTGTTCTCACAGCTCCCAATTTTGCTGCCAGTAAGACCTATGTGTACAAGTACGAGGCACTGCTCATGGGTGGCCTGCCTGAGGAGGGGTTGGCAAGGACTGGCCTAAAAGTCAGCAGCAAAGTTCTCATCAGTGCCTTTGCCTACAATACTTACCTGCTTAAGGTAATGGTCAAACATTGTGTTCCACCAACACTCAAACTTTCTACAAGCAAATCGCCCTGCATTAAACATTGTCATTTTTACACTATAGCTTGTGGAACCTGAGCTGTTTGAGTTCAGTGGTGTTTGGCCAAAGGATGCTTTCACCCCAGCAACCAAGCTCACTTCAGCCCTGGCTGCTCAGCTCATGACTCCCATCAAGTTTGAGTATGCTCACGGTATTGTGGGAAAGATGTTCGCCCCTGAGGGAGTCTCACCCATGGTGTTGAATATCTACAGAGGTATCCTGAACGTCCTTCAGTTGAACATCAAGAAGACACAGAATGTCTATGAGCTGCAGGAGGTTAGTCAAAACCCTTCAAAGATGATTACAAATCCATAACACAAAGTTGGAGCTCCCCAGTAAACTTCCTCCTGTTTCTTAGGCTGGGGCTCAGGGTGTGTGCAAGACTCTCTATGCCATCACTGAAGACGAAAGAGCTGAACGCATCCTTTTGACAAAGACCAGGGATCTGAACCACTGCCAAGAGAAGATCATTAAGGACATTGGCTTGGCGTACACCGAGAAATGTGTTAAGTGCCAGCAGGTAAATTCAAATTAATTTTGTGTCCTCAAAATTAACATGTGCCACATGGTAAAGCAACTAAGTATGTGGCTTACCTTCACAGGATACAAAGAACCTAAGGGGAGCTGCAGCATACAACTACATCTTGAAGCCAGTTGCTGATGGTGTTATAATCTTGGAGGCGGCTGTTGATGAGCTGATTCAGTTCTCACCATTCAATGAGATGAATGGTGCTGCTCAGATGGAGACAAAGTATGTTGATAGATACTGAATGTAAAACAATGATAGTTTAGATTTTATGAAACCACAAATTAATTGTTTGCTCCATTACTTTTAAGACAATCCTTGGTCTTCCTTGAGATTCAAAAGACCCCATTGGTACCCATCGAGGCAGAGTATCTTCACCATGGATCCCTTAAGTACGAGTTTGCCACTGAGCTTCTTCAGACACCCATTCAGCTCATTAAGATCAACAATGCACATGCTCAGGTATTGTTTCAGATTGCTTTAAATGTATAGCCCAATAAAGTCATGCATGGAAATTTGTGAATCACTGCAATATTCAGTAACTTGGACTTAATATCTTCTGTTCCTAGATTGTGGAGATTCTGAATCATCTGGTTACACACAATATGGAGACGGTCCATGAAGATGCCCCTCTGAAGTTTTTGGAACTCATTCAGCTCCTTCGTGTGGCCCACCTTCAAGATATTGAGATGATCTGGAATCAATACAAGACACAACCTGCCTTCAGGTGATTTTCAGTGTTTGAACATTTGACAAAGATGGAAAGAATATATACAAGTTTACTTAACTCCCTTTTAATTTCGCAGACACTGGATCTTGGAAGCTATCCCTGCCATTGGAACTCCAGTTGCTCTGAGATTCATCAAGGAGAAGGTCCTGGAAGGTGACGCAACTTTTGCTGAAGTAACACAGGCTTTGATGGCATCTATGCACATGGTGACAGCTGACCTGGAAGCCATCAAGCTTGTTGAGGTGGGTAAATCTGAAAGCCAGCATGTTACTTGCCACTTATAAGATTAGAGATGGTATGAAACAATTCTGATTTTTGTACTGTTCTAGGCCCTGATACTCAACCATAAAATAGTGGAAAGCCCCATTCTGCGTGAAATTGTCTTGCTTGGCTATGGCACCATGGTTGCCAAACACTGTGCTGAGAAGGTTGCCTGCCCTGCTGAACTTATCAAGGTGAAATTATCTTGTTTTTACATATTGCTTCAAACACTTTTGCACATTTCTGGATTAGAAAAGACTTCTTGATGGCTAATTTCCCCCTACAGCCCATCCATGATCTTATGGTGGAGGCCATTGCCAATAATGAGATTGAGGACATCATCCTGCTTCTGAAGGTTCTGGGTAACGCTGGCAATCCTATCAGTCTTAAGCCTATCACAAAGGTCCTGCCCATCTACGGCACCGCAGCTGCATCTCTGCCTGTGAGAGTCCATGCTGATGCCATCCTGGCCATGAGGAACATCGCAAAGAAGGAGCCCAGAATGGTCCGTGAATTTTCGATACCAAAGGATATTATAATCTATTGACAGAGGATTTCATACCATAATGGAAATGTAACCCCCACCAAGGGTTGTAGTGAGGTGCTGATCACTACTCTCAAGAGAATTTCATATTAACTGTATTTTCTCCTGTAATTAGATCCAGGAAATGGCTGTTCAACTGTTCATGGACAAAGCTCTTCACCCAGAGCTCCGTATGCTTGCTTGCATTGTGCTGTTTGAGACGAGGCCTGCGATGGGTCTGGTGACTGCTCTAGCTAACCTTCTGAAGACAGAGGAGAATCTGCAGGTGGCCAGCTTCACTTACTCTCACATGAAGTCCCTGACCAGGAGCACTGCAGCTATCCACGCTTCAGTGTAAGCACACTCTCTGACCCCCACGCATCATCAATCAAGTGTATCTCAGTGAACTGATTGTTTACTTATGTTTTCATTGCAGTGCTGCAGCTTGCAACGTTGCTGTCAAAATCCTGAGCCCCAAACTCGACAGACTGAACTATCGTTTCAGCAAAGCCATCCACATGGATATCTATAACAGTAAGGCTAATATATGGAGTTCTTAAGTTCTTAAGTTCGATTTTTCCACAGCATCAACTAACTGTACCTCATTAAAAACCTTATAAAGATCCCTTGATGCTCGGTGCCGCTGCCAGCACTTTCTACATCAATGATGCTGCTACCATTTTGCCCAGATCTGTTCTGGCTAAAGCTAGTGCCTACATTGCTGGGGCTGCTGCTGATGTTCTTGAGGTAAATAAAATAAGATCTAAGATATTCACAAATCAGTAATCAAAAAGTCAAAAGTCTTTTAACACCATTTCCAATTTTCTTAGGTTGGAGTAAGAACTGAGGGACTCCAGGAGGCTCTTATGAAAAACCCTGCTGTTACTGAGAATGTGGACAGAATCACCAAGCTGAAGCGCGTCATCAAAGCTGTAAGCAATGAGACATTACTAAGTCACAAATATAGGGATAGGATAGATTTACTTGGAGGTAAAAATGCAATAAGTAATTCATGCAATTGCAGTGAAGAACAAAAGCACATGATGAAACACATTGTTATATGATATCTCCTCCTTCCACAGCTGTCTGAGTGGAGATCTTTGCCTACCAGCCAGCCTCTGGCGTCTGTATATATCAAACTGTTTGGACAAGAAATCGCCTTCGCCAACATTGACAAAACTATGATTACCCAGGCCATTGCGGTATGATTCAATTACAATCTCTCAACCTCAAAATCAAAAAGATTAATGGTCTATAACTGTTTTGTGTGACATGATGATAAATTATTTCATTTCCCTGCAGCTCGTCACTGGGCCCGCTGCTCAAGCACATGGGAAAAGTGCTGTGAAGACTCTGCTATCTGGCATTTCTTTCCATTATGTTAAGCCTTTGTTGGCTGCTGAGATACGACGCATCTTCCCTACTGCTGCTGGTCTGCCCATGGAGCTCAGTTTTTATACTGCTGCTGTGGCTGCTGCAGCTGTTCAAGGTAAGGGATTACAAACTACGATACATCCACAATTTAGCTTGTTGCATGTCCCATTTAATGTAGTTTAGTTCAGTCTATTTAATCTATGTGAGTGTGAGTATTATTACTTTCCATGGATTTGTGCTGGGTTACGTCCTTGAAAGTATCCGCACACTCCGGATACAGCATATACCTTTACCAAAATGTTCATGGACAGGTTTTTAATAGACTACAGCAACTGCGACAGAGGTGAAAATAATTACCTTGGTCATTGGTCAGGTCGCCTAACTACATCTAAATCTAAATACAAGACCTAGAAAAACACATTCAGTGACACTAAACCCAAGCTAATCACAAATGCAGTAACATTTTAAAAGATAGAATAACCTACATTCAAATACCATATACTGCATATCTATACAAACAGACTAACTGTATACAGTCTATATCAAATAAATCCCTATGTAAACCCCCACACAGAAAATACAGTGATTTAAAAAAAACACTTTTAGACTGAGACATGGGATGATCACCCCTCGTCTGGGCACTGTAACTTTTTGCATACCAATGTAACGTACAATGTGACTTACGATGTGATTGTCTCCAATAAGATTAGTAATAATGAGATATGGTACATTATAACATCTAATTGTAGCATTAAGTGGGTTAAAACATTATGCTAATAAGTGACATATGCTTTTATTTTTATTTTGGTAGTCAAGGCCACCACCACACCAACTCTGCCAGAAACCTTCCATGTTGCTCACCTGCTGAAAACAGACATGCAGCTTGAGACTGAGATCAAACCAAGGTAACTGACTTCTGGCACTAAAGTTGTGCAAAACAACAAACACAAAATATATCTACATATCATAAAATATAATGTATGAATTTACTCTTTCTCTAGTCTTGTTCTGCATACATTTGCTGTGATGGGAGTAAATACTGCTCTACTCCAGACTGCTTTGATGGCAAGAGCTAAAGTCAACTCTGTTCTGCCAGCCAAAATAGCAGCAAGGCTTGACATCACCGAAGGCAACTTCAAGATTGAGGCTCTGCCAGTTTCTGCACCTGAACACCTTGCAGCTGTGCAGTAAGCTTAACATTTTTTCATCATAATGACTTCAAACATTTACATTTATTTTGGTAGTTCCAAAATGTGTATACTTGTAAAAAACCTGCATTCTTAAGTCTTTATTGCTTCAACAGTTTTGAAACTCTTGCTGTGACAAGAAATATTGAGGATCTCGCTGCTGCAAAAATCATTCCAGTTATCCCAGCCAAAATCTTGGAACCCATCTCAAGGGAAAGGTTCACATCAAAGATTGCCTCCTCTATTGCTAGTAGTTGGGTGAGTTTTAATCTTCGTCTTTTAATACACTTACATAAGTTTCTACATTCACCATATAATTAATTTATTGTTTCTTTTCTTAGTCAAAATCCTCTGAGATTATTTACTCTGAGGCAGCTGGCATCAAGCCCATTGTAAAGACCAAATTATCTCACTTTGGGAAGAAGTATTGTGCTAAAGGTACTACCATCGGATTGAAGACTTGTATCAAGATAGCTTCTGAGAATGCTGCCTTCATCAGGAACACCGCTTTCTACAAACTGATTGGAAGGCATTCTGTTGCTCTTTCTATGAAACCAGGCAAGTATTGAGAATACAATAAATTGTGCACTATGTAGAAGTAGTGTGCAGAAAGTAAGTATCAATAACATTACTTTATAATACATGTTTTCAGTTGAAAGTGAAGTCATTGAGAGACTGGAGATTGAGATTCAGGTTGGACCAAAGGCTGCAGAGAAGATCATCAAACAGATCAACCTGGGTGAAGAGGAAATTGTTGAGGAAAAACCACTCTTGGTGAAACTCAAGAAAATCCTGGTTTCTGGTCTGAAGAATGGCACCAGATCTTCCTCCAGCTCCAGCAGTTCCCGTTCCAGCAGCTCCCGTTCCAGCAGCTCCAGCTCTAGCCTTCGTTCCAGGTCCTCTTCTTCCTCCTCCAGTTCTTCATCTCGTCTCAACAGCAAGATTGTCGATGCAGCTGCCCCAGCTGGTAAACTTCGGAGCAGCAGCAGCAGCAGCAGCAGCAGCAGACTTAGCTCCACTAAGTCCATGAGCAGCTCTTCCAGGTCCAGTTCCAGGTCTATCTCCAGCTCCTCCAGCTCCTCCAGCTCCTCCAGTGCTCGTGTCTCAAAGGTAATACTTAAGGATTGTTACCTGACTTAATGATTGACTCAAAATATTGGTGGTCAATTTCTTCATGTCGCAATAAAGGGTGGATTCTGACAAAAATGTTTTGTTCCAAACAGCGTGTGATTTACCACCATAAATTCCAGAAGAACCACAAGAAGCAGGTAGGTTTCTAGGGTACTTTGGCAATGATACAAAAATACATTAAACGTTAAATTATGCAGCAGGTTTCTCATAATGGCCTTTGATCTTCATACATGATTTTTGTAGACTTTCGCCTCTCAAGCCACCTCAGCGGCCAGACTCTCCAAGAGCAGAAGCAGCGCTTCAAGCTTTGAGGCCATCTACAAACAGGTGAAACTTGATAATTTCGACTGTAAAATTGCATTCAAATTTATCTTCTCTCTTCTGGGTTTGTGGATGTTTTTATATTAGCTAACACAGCCTGTTTCCACAGAACAAATTCCTGGGCAATACTGTTGCTCCTACCTTTGCAATCATCTTCCGTGTTGTCAGAAGGGACAACAAGATGCAAGGATACCAGATTACTGCCTACTTGGACAAGCCTACTTCCAGAGTGCAGTTTATTATTGCTGCTTTATCTGAGGCTGACAACTGGAAGTTCTGTGCTGATGGTGCTTTGCTTAGCAAGCACAAAGTTACAGTAAGAATCGTTCTTTCTTACATCCTAGATCTTATGGAACGTAAAAAGTTTACTCTTAAAAGTCAACTGCCCTCTTATCCCATTTGTCTAAATAGGCCAAAATTGGCTGGGGAGCAGAATGCAAGCAATATGGCACCATGATCACAGCCGAGACTGGTCTGGTCGGTCGAAGCCCTGCAGCCCGCCTGAGAGTGGCTTGGGAACACCTACCCAGTGCCCTTAGACACTATGCAAAGATGTATGGACACTCACACATACTATCCCTAGCTTACTCATATGTAATATAGCCTATATAAAATTTCTGATGTTTATGAAATTTATTTTACAGTGCATATGAGTATATTCCATCTTCCATCCTGGCTGGCCTGATTGAAGGAAAGGAAGATAACAGCGAGAAGCAGGTGTCACTGACAGTGGTGGCAACATCTGACAAGTCCCTTGACATCATTTTGAAATCACCAAAAGTATGAATGATCAAATTTCCTTCAAGGATAAATGAAGCTGGTTTTGTTTCAATTTTTACACATTTCCTCTAATCATTGTGAATTATTCTGGTTACAGCGAACCATATACAAACTGGCTTTGCGTCTTCCCATCACTCTGCCACTTGATGACCTCAGTGGTCTTACCCCCTTTGATGACAACCTTGTTGACAAATTCCACTACTTGTTTGCCAAGGCTAATGCAGGTAATACAAAAGGCTGTGCCCATTATTTAATACAGAATCTGGCAAAAATCTTTGACCAAATGCCAAGGATTAAATAAGCTATTTTTCTTTCTTTTCAGCTGAATGTAGCTTTGTCAAAGACACACTGACCACATTCAACAACAGGAGATACAAGAACGAGATGCCCTTGTCTTGCTACCAAGTTCTGGCTCAGGATTGCACCCAAGAACTGAAATTCATGGTTTTGTTGAAGAAAGATCACATTGAACAGAACCATATCAATGTGAAAATTGCTGACATGTAAGTAGAACAAATATTTCAACCAAATTACTGTATTTATTTATTACTTAATTTTTTTTTTAAATAACAAAGAAAAGTTTTGTTTTTGTATGTATAAGTTGCCATAACAAAATGTCACACTTTAATTTCTAGTGATATTGACCTGTATCCTAAGAACACGGATGTGATTGTGAAGGTTAATGGAATGGAAATACCCATCAACAACCTCCCATACCAGCATCCCACAGGTTTCTACAAATATTCATTTCACCCTCAACATCTTGTATTGCAGCAAACCAGCAATATGTAATGTACCATACTAAAGTAAACTTTATGGCACTGATGACCAAAAGTTTATTTTATCACCACAGCAATTGACTTTATCCTTATTACTTGTTCACACTTAGGTCTGATCAAATTTTGTTTCTGTGTACTGTGATAAACCTGCTTTTTACTTCCAGGTAAAATCCAGATCAGATCAAAGGGTGAAGGCATCTCTGTCTACGCTCCAAGCCATGGCCTTCATGAAGTCTACTTTGATAAGAACTCATGGAAGGTAAAATCAATTATGGATCATCTAAAACTATGCAATATGCAAATCTATGAAATTACTACTCTTCAAATAAGTATTTTTTGACAGAGGATAAATAAAATGTACCCCAAACTTTGTATCTATATAGATTATGAGCAATTCCATCCTTAAAAGCTTGACCCCTGGGAATCATCAAGTTTGAGACAGTTGACATGAAAATGAATTGGCTATGGATCTTCTAACAAGCATCTACAGTTTTTGTTAGATTCCCTCCCATGATTTATCAAACTTTAATAAATTTGATAGATTCAACAGATTTTAATGTCCTGTTTGGTCTTGCCATGCAGGTTAAAGTTGTGGACTGGATGAAGGGACAGACCTGTGGACTCTGTGGAAAGGCTGATGGGGAAGTCAAACAGGAGTACCGCACCCCCAATGGACGCTTGACCAAGAACGCAGTCAGCTATGCTCATTCCTGGGTTCTCCCTGCCGAGACCTGTCGTGACACCTCTGGTAAGACCCTACACCTTCACTTTCACGCATCATTTTTGAAAGTAATAATCAGTGGCATTTTCAGATAAATAAAGATCCATTTGCCAGTTCATGAAAGGTTTTACAGCAGTTTGTAATAAATAATAAGAAGTGGGTAGTTAGCATGAGCAGCAATAGCCACCAAGGCTGAACAGACAAAGAAAAGAGCGCCACCTAGAAACTCAAACTTCATAGAATAAACCAAGATGATCAACATATTTCAGGAGCAGACAAAATGCTATCCCTGCATACATGAGTAAAGCAACTCTCCTACTAAATTAATCTAAAAACATACTTATCCATACCTGTCTGTTACAGAATGCCGCATGAGGCTTGAATCTGTGATGGTGGAGAGACAGGTGATCGGCCAGGAGTCCAACTGCTACTCTGTTGAGCCTGTGCTGCGCTGCCTGCCCGGCTGTTTCCCAGTGAAGACCACCCCTGTCACCGTTGGCTACCACTGCCTGCCTGCCGGTGAGTCTGCAACACATCACAGCGACTTCATGAAGGCACAACTTGAAAATGTAGAGGCAGAATTCGTCGTTTCTAATGGTTTTACTCTCTTCACCACTGCAGATTCTACCCTGAATCGCCCTGAAGATCTGACCGCCATCTACAATAAGAGTGTGGACCTGAGAGAAACAGCAGAAGCCCACCTCGCCTGCAGCTGCACCGCTCAGTGTGCTTAATTTCATTGTCTTCTGTCAGTCGTTTATATTATTTTATAGGTCACATCACAATTCTGAATTATTCTGTTTTAAATTTAATCTTAAATAAATTTCAAACAGCATCCCCAAACATGTCGTCTGAAAGTTTTTCAAGCCTGGCAGAAATAATAAACTGTGCACTTTGTATACATGAAGAAAACAAGATGGCCAGATTTAAGCTCACTGAGCTGACTGAGAAATAACTCAGAGGAGGCATGGAATGTGTGGGGAAGGGTACAAAACAATATCTCAAGTGTTCAGTTCACAAAAGCACAATGGAAATGGAAAGAATATGTTGTCTGACCAAACTGAGCAACTGGGGAAGAAGTTCCTTTGTTAGAGGTGACCAAGAAGACCGCTCCAACAGAACTGGAGTTCCTGGGCTGCAAGGGGAGATCTTCCAAAAGAACAAAAAATTGAGTGTAGACCTTGACAATTCTGGCCTGTGTGGCAGAAAAAAAGCAAACTCACTCTTGCCACATTTAGCACACTTAAAAAAGACTAGGTCAAAACCTAGTATGTGGCTGGACCGTGTGTGATGTGTTCATACTAACAGTCAGGCGGCCATAATTCAACGGGAGGGGAATCTATTAGTTTGTTTTCTTCATAGCTTTTACCAGCGGTTCATATCCTTGCTCGCTGTATTAATGCCCTCTACTGGTTTCATAACTTACTAATCATGCCATTACTTTAAAGGCACACTACGCAGGAATTGTTGTTGCTTGTAAACACACAGCGTTCTGTTGGCCCCGCCCCTCCGCCCGGCTCCACGAGCGAGAGAGAGCGTGCGGTGGTCGAGCGAGTTCGAGAGCGAGCTGGCGACAACAAAGCCGGTAAATCAGATGAATTAAAAGTTATTTTCTGATGGTTTTACAGCGGTTACACTCTAAAGCACAAATAAATACACCCACACCTCCGCACAACCCTGCGGGAAGGTGCCGCATTGCCGGTTTTTATTTGAATGCAGTCTGCTGTGGCATCTCTGCTCTGCATGTGTGTGTCACACACACACCGACAGCACACAGCAGCACTCTGCACACAGCGGAGGAGAGACAGAGCAGCAGGGGAAACACTGAATCACATAAAAAAACACCTCGATGTAACAACCCGTTCTCATCCCAGGTCGTCAAATAGGCTACCACCGCTTCGTATCATACACACGCTAAAGGGTGCCTTGTGCGTCGGTATCAGACGCAGAGGGGGGTGACAAAGCATTGACACCTGGGAATGGGCTGCACACTCTGCACGCTGTTATTGGCTGGGGGCTACTATATAAACCTAGGTAGGCGTACTGCCCAAAGGTTGCAGCCCAGAAACGTCCCGACCACAGCAAAATAAGAACATACAGGCAGAGGGCAAGGTCTCTGCAGATAAATACACCACCACACACTTCTAGTGGGTCATAAGTGATGATTGAGAGGGATTATGTTTTATGAGTCTATACATTGCTTTTTAGGAAAATGCTGCATAGTATGCCTTTAAATACCTTCTACTAAACCTACCTGTATCCTTGAAGAAATCAATCAAAATCCCACAATTCCTTGCATTGTCTGTTAATTTTAAGATTTCATTGTGAATTGTTTCCAGATCCTCCTGCTCATCCTCTCTCTCTCTCTGCACTTTCTTGACAATAATCACACAAACCTGTTGGATGTGTCCCTCTAATATTCAATGATTTGTTCAGCCAAGTATGCAAGTACTAAGTATCCTAATCAGTCTCCTAATTACAACCTTGTTGTTTCTCATTGTATTTACTTTTTTTGAAACTGATATAAATGTCTTCCTTTTGTTTCTCTATCACAATATCTATCCTACTATTTGTGTATTGCTTTTTCCCATACTATTCCTTTGGCTTCCGACTCACTCAGTGGCAATCAATGCCCCTGTAACATCCTGACAACACATGCAATTTCAATTCACTGGAAAATAACGAGGCCACTCAAAACCTGAACTTCTGTTTCAAATATGTATAACAAGATTGTCTCAAATACATCGTTTTACCATCCTTCTGTAAGAATTATCCTCCTCCGTCAATATAAAGCCAACTATGATAATCACATTAATAGGTGTAAGAAAAATGCTGAATGATAGAAATTTACATTCATGTTAAGATCAGAGTGGTCTAACCTAAGTGTCAGGATTTTGCTACACATTATACAATTTGTTACGTTCCTCGCCCGTTCTTCCCCTTTAACTGCAACGTCATACAGCATCCATTAGAGTCCCAATAGTGTTACTCAGTAGCCTACTAAATGTGCTTACCAGTATTGTTACAGATCAATGGTTTGTTAACCACACTTCTATGGTAACTTCTACAAACACACTGTATATTATGCCCGGTTTGTTATTGCATTCAGTGTAACAGCAGCATTTAACATTCTAAAATATTGTTCCAGCTCACAAACGGTTTACCATGATAACATTACTCAAAAGGCAGTGATAACATAGAGCAACATTTTGGGCAACTTATGCGCCACAGTGGCCAAGGAGCAGGGCAAAGCAGCATCTTGTTATCAGGAAACTTGAATAACTTTTTGATTAGGTGTTGCATATCTACATCGCCAAAAATATTGCCAAGTGTGTCACTACCATAAGAGAAAAATGCTGGACATATGATATAGTTAAGCTGCGAAACATTTGCGGTAATAAATAAATAAATAAATAAAAACAAGCACACCCTTCACAAAATCTAAGAATCCAAAAGTAAGCTAATAAAAACAAAGAAACTAATAGATTATCTCTCAAGTCACGCAGCACCCAATACACAGAACACCAGGGGGCTTGCCTGAACTCTGTTTTTGGCTTCCATTATTGATAACCGTTTAATCATTTCACAAGGTATCTTCAAGTGTTTGGCATTTCCCATTCAGGTGCACTCCTGCGATACCACACATGGCATTTAATGTTTCAACGGCAAGGACTGTCACCATCCCAGTGATTCAAGTTTTTGGCTTCATATAGAGCTGTTCTTCTCCCTGTTAGCTGTGCGGCTCCTGTGGTCTTCTCGGTCGTTCCACTGTCTGTGCCGGACTGGAACGTCTCCGTTACGGAAGACACTTGATTCTTGCGCGCATGAAATCCTTCTCTTTGGTTTGGTTGGGCTGGAAGGTACATTTTACACACAGTCAGAGACACACACGACAGCTGCATGTATTTACATTTTATTATGGTTTTAATAGTTCAGAAATCTTGCGTCGTAGATCACTGTGCAACTAGTGATACCTGTTTTCTGGGATAAGGCGAAGTGTACGATACAAGTCAGCTGTAGATGGTGATTTGACCGGGGCACATCTGGGTGTGGAGAAGGTTGCGTCTGACTGGGATTTGTCAAAGTTTACTGGAGTCGACGCTGCACTAGCCTCTGGTTCAGCTGTAAAGACAAGATGAGACAAAGATGAAACTTTATTGATCCCCATGGGGAAATGACAGGATACAGCAAGGAAAAGCAAATAGAATATAATCACAAAACTGAAATATAAAGACAATAAAAATAGTAGCAATAAAAAACAATTTCAACATGTTAAGTACTGTAGACTGTAAAGGTAGGAAGTATGGGGGAAAAATGAATTACCGGTACTAACATTTTCTTCCAGCTGTTCCTTGCAGACATCAGAAACATCTAAACTGCAGTATTGATTACTAGGCATGAAACATGATATGCAGACGTGCATTGTATCAGGATTCGGTTGTGACAGATACAGGACCTATCATACACGCAACTGTTCAGTCTACTGATCACCTCCAACAATCCACTTGGTCTTTGGAAGATTCTCATATTGTTAAGAATAAATAGTACATCTAAGTAAAGAGTTGATACTCACATATTGAAAAGGCACTTTTTGAGTTTGACTTCTGGGGTTTCTTTGGGTCTGCAAACGGAGTCAAGTTTAAAAACTGGTGTTTGAGCCATGTGGCGCGGTCTTCCTCGAAGGCCTTCCTCTGCAAGTCAAACCAGATGCAAGTTATCTCAAAAACAGTGTCTATACTTTTAAGATTAAAACTGATAAAGTGACAATTCCTGCTGTCCTACATAGCTGAATGGGTAAAATATGGCTGTAACATTGCCAGGGTAATAGTGCTTGTTTCATCGTGCAACATTTACAAGGTTTTTGTCATACAAGTAACCTATAGTAAGAATACACAGGTTTTGTCCAGTACTTATGTAGCTTTCTACTGTGAAGACGATCAAGCCATCCCCACTTACCTACTTGTTTATTTCATATACCGACTTGGCATTAGCCATTGCATCACTGACAATATTTAAAAGTAAACTTAAATTTAATATGCTGTTGCTCCTTACTTAAGACCATCTTCCTATTGTGTCCAATCTCTCTTACATTGACTCTTTGCTACTGTATTGGAAAGTTTTTTGTCATTATTGTTGTAACATTGTCTCATCACATTTTGCTGTTTAAACAGGTGAGGTCTATATGAAGCTTACTTGGGTTTCTCACCTCACCTGCACATTTATATATCTTTTATATCATGTATTTTTCTTTTTAATGTACTTTTGTGCAAATAAACACAATGGTGCATGCTACTGTAACACTCTGACACACTGTGTATTGTCGAGGAAGGCACAACCTAGCTAAGCTTCACTGTAGTCGACTAAATACTGAACACACAGAGATTAAATTACTACCAATCTTCCTGGCACACGATGGTAAGTTAAACAAACAGAAAAAGTCTTATCTTCTAAATTACACTTTGTGCTAATTTTTGGGAAACGATTTGCAAAGAAAATAAAAAACAGCTGACCTCATGGCTCAGTCTTATGGCTGCTTCAGTGAAGTTCCTCCTCTCCTTCTCGAAGTTCTTCCTCTGTTCCTCGAGCGTCTTCCACTCGTCTTTGAGGCGCTCCTTCTCCTCCAGCATGTAGCAGTCGTTCAGCAGGGACGCCGTCTCCTCGTCACACGAAGAGCTCAGCTGCTGCTACAAGAAGAGAGAAGAGAGAGAACATGTGACAGCTGAAATTACATTGGAGAAACCACATTCAACAAACTTTCTCTTCTAGTATTGTTACACCTGAGCGCCGCTTTCGACACTGTTGATCATGACATCCTCCTAAATAGACTTGAAAACTGTATTGGCTTATCTGGACCTGTTCTTCAATGGTTCTCATCATATTTAAAAGGAAGGACTTTCTCTGTAACTCTTGGCAATTTTGCATCTGAAGAAGTCAACATTTTCTGTGGGGTCCCACAAGGGCCAGTTCTTGGTCCACTGCTGTTCAATCTATACATGCTCCGTCTTGGTACCATCATACGTAATCACAATGTATCCTACCATTCCTGCTGATGATACACAGCTGTACGTCTCACTTTCCCTAGACAACCCTAGTCCTGTAAATGAACTTGTCAGATGCACTGATGACATCAACCACTGGATGTCTCCAAACTTCCTAAAGAAAAGACTGAGATCCTGGTAGGAGGCCCTAAAGCACAAGGGCAGGAGATCCTATCCATGTTGTCATCATTGTCTCTAAAACACAGTGAGCATGTCAGACACCTGGGTGTTATTATGGACGCCATTCTTAACTTCCAGCATCACATCACCAATATTACGAAGACAGCCTTTCACCATCTAAAAAACATTTCCAAACTTAGGAGCTTCCTGTCCCAGTCTGACTCTGAAAAACTGGTCCATGCATTCACTTCCAGCAGATTAGATTACTGTAATGCCCTTTTTGCAGGACTTCCCAAAAAGACCGTAGGTAGGCTCCAGCTCATCCAGAGTGCTAACTGGGACTAGGAAAACAGAACACATTAGTCCTGTACTAAGAACACTTCACTGGCTCCCGGCACAGTATAGAATTGATTTCAAAGTATTGTTGCTTGTTTACAAGGCCCTAAATAGTATAGCTCCTAAATACATTTCCGACCTGCTCACCGGCTATAAACCAATCAGATCCCTCAGATCATCAGGCATGTGTCTCCTAAACGTACCT
Source organism: Beryx splendens (assembly GCA_900312565.1). Classification (NCBI taxonomy): domain Eukaryota; kingdom Metazoa; phylum Chordata; class Actinopteri; order Beryciformes; family Berycidae; genus Beryx; species Beryx splendens. The sequence continues at coordinate 10,502 of OMOV01098407.1, read as the reverse complement.
AGAGTCAAATCTAAAACAGGTGAGGGTGCATTTAGTCACTAAAACAGGTGAGGGTGCATTTAGTCACTATAGTGCTGTTCTCTGGAACAAACTACCTGATGACCTGAGATCTGCTACAACTGTATCCTCTTTCAAAAGCAGTCTTAAAACATTGCTTTTCTCAGGCCTTCGGTAGTTAGTGTGTGTGTGTGCCTTTGTGTGCGTCTGCTGTAGTCCGTGTGTGATTGCTGCTGTATGAATAGGACAGGGGTTATAAAAAGCTGCATTTGATGTGTGTGTGTGTGTGTGTGTGGCTGAAAGGTTATTTTATTTATGTGGAGTATTTTATATATGTGTGTATTCTATCTCCTTATCTGTTTATTGTTACTATTTTGCCTTTTTGTGTGAAGCACACTGAATTTACCTGTGTATGAAATGTGCTGTACAAATAAAGTTGACTTGATTTGACATTCAAGCTGTAGATCTGAGCATTTTGTTCTGCCAGAATTTACTGTTGAGCCGTCTGTTGTGTGTTGTGCCACATTTCAATGTAGATGCTCAGCCTAGGTTAATACTATAAGGGATACCATAAGTATATCCCCTGATTTGGTAGATGCTTTAGCATTAATTACAGACACTGTATATTAATATGAGTTAAAGCTACCATGGTTAAGTATAAGAGATGTTAGAAATCAGTTAATAATTTACAATGTTTGAAATCTGTTAATATTCAACAACACCCAACAACTGAAATTCAAAAGGTTCAATCCCTTCAACTTCTACTCAAAATTGATAAACCAACGTATAGACATGCTGTATTGGCGGGTTATGGCAAGTTAGTTTGATCAAGTAAAAGAAGTACAATTACTTTTTTTTAAATTGCCAAAGCAGCCATACTTTAGTGGTGATTTCATCATGTAACAGGAGGCATACAAAATCATTTCAGCCAATAAAACCATCACAGAATTTTGAACAATCCCATCCCTCCGCCCCTCCCATCAAATAAAACTGCCTTTCTCTCCCTAACTGATATCCCATTGGCTTGCACTTTTGAATGATCCCTTCCTCATGTCCCACTGCAATATCCTCTTTCAACAGGAAATACATCATATTAAGGAAGCAAGATACTCTCAATACGGTATCGGATTTCAATGTGACCTTAAGTGTAACCAAGGCATACCTGCAGTAGCTGCTGTTGTGTGTGAATAAAGTCTTTACACTGTTGGATCTCCAGCTTCAGCCTGTCCATCTCCTCCTCGTGAGTCTCTCGTGGAACGGCGTCCATGTTGGTCCTCTCACCCATCTGCGCTAAAGATGCTGAACACAGAAAATATAATATTAGAAGTATTATGAGAATCTGTCTTCCTGATATAGATTACCTTTTGCTCCAGTCTATAATATCATTAAAAACCTGAAAACCTTCCTGTCCGCATATCACAGTAGTTATTTCAATACCAATCTCATTATTTCACCTGAGTTTTAGATCATTCCTCTAATCCTGGAAATGAATGGCGACTGTTTTCTGATATTGATATTGAGAAAATGGTTATCTGCTCTGTGCAAATGAGCATTTGAAGTGAACAGTAGAGGTGAACGCTGATTCATGACTGTTTACAATTGACACTGACATGAATCAGCGTTCACCTCT
>OMOV01098398.1:23943-34474 GCA_900312565.1 Beryx splendens | reverse complement strand
TTTCCCTACACGACGCTCTTCCGATCTGAAAGGGGCTTGGCCAGGCAGCGCTGATGTGTGTGTGAGTGTGTGTGTGTGTGTGTGTGTGGTGAGAGGATTAAATGGGGCCATGATATTTGCCACTACAGAACCAATCAAGTTCTTATAATGGATGATTTGTCTCATATTCACCCTCACCTGATATGACAGAATACAGCCTGTGTGTCTGTGTATGTGTGTGTGTGTGTGTGTGTGCATGTATGTGAGTGAGAGAGACAGTGACAAAGAGCAAGAGGGAGGGAAAGTGAAAGCGAGAGATGGGGAATGGCCATGGTAATATTGTGTGTATTTGCCACTGAGAAGTGTTTTCCAAGAGTAATTTCTTGGGCAGGTTTCACTTCCTATCAAAACACCCTAAGATCAATGCACTGCATCAAGCTGGTAAGGAATTTACAGAAACCTCATTTCCAATTACACACTGTCAAAAAGTATTACAACCACAGAGTGATGTGAGGAGGGGATTTAATGCATATCCCTTGCTAACTAAGGAGAAAGTTAATACTGTCGCAGAAATGTCACTCTCCTCTTAAATTAGAACGTATTTTGCACTAATTAGAACAAAGGAAATGCTGGAGCTCGGAATAATAGAAGCCAGTAGAATATGCCAGTTTTACTATATGCTTCATGGTGAGTTGAAATAGTTGTGGAACACCCTGGATGACGTGTTGCAGAAGAAATGTATTTTTTGTGTGTTTTTTTTTAGGATATTGGACATTGAGACACATTTAATCGTTTTATATTTATATTGTTATGCTGTTATGTATATTGCCTTTCTGCACTATTCTTATTCTATTTGTTTTATTACCTTCTCTTTGTTCTGCTACTGTACTGTACATTGCTGCTGTGACACCCAAATTTCCCCTAGGGGATCAATAAAGTGCATCTTGATTTTATTCTTTATTAAATCTGATCCGCACGTTAAAAGACCACATAATGCACCTGGCATTTGCAGGGCAATCATTTGTCTTATAAAGCAATTTCTGTGCTCTATTGACCACTTCTGTTGAACCATTTGGTGCTTTTCACATGCTATTCAGGCACTATGGACAGGTAGTGAGTGTTAAAATGCAAAATCAGAAATATATATACATATATATATATATTTATTTATTTATTTATATGTATATATCAGAAAGCAAAACATTGCATGAATAATATATGTGTTCACATGACTATGTTAGGGGTTCAAACTGCTTTAATAAGATGTTAAATTGCAACGAGAGCTATTAGCCAATAAGCACAGCACCGACTTCCTTCTCCTGCGCCAAATTCAGTGGGGAAAACAAATGGCTTCTATTTCTCCTTGACCTGAAGTGAGCGTGCAGCTTCAGTGGGGTTCCTCAAGCCTCTGGACACGTTAATCATAATGCTCGCACGCCAGCAGCAACCCCTACTGATTCCCACATTTGCTACGGAGAGTTTTTGGTGTTAAAATCTGCCTGGCAGCACTAGCTAGGGCAACATGCAGCATGCATCCACATTGACCTTTTCTACATTCCACTGGAAGGGGGCAAGGCCATAATGCACACAATGACTACCAGCCATTTCTCTACACTGTTTAACCCTCACATATAGCCTACAAACGCCTAGAGACGAGGTTAGCAAAGTGGGCTTGTGACCAGCAGGTCAGTGATGCAGCCCAGGGGAGTGCTCATTCCACCAGCAACAACTACCATCAAGGTGCCCTCGAGCAAGGCAATTAACCAAGACCTACTCCAGTGGAGTTGTTAAGTAGCCACAAGTAGAAGACCACACGGATATCATTGGAAGCATTACCACAAAAAAAAAAAGCAACCCCTTTTTAGTTAGTTTAGTTGAGTTTAGTCGATGGAACAGCCAAAGAAGTTATCTGGAGCATAGGCTACATCTCGGAGGTGAAGCCTTTACTTATTTATTTATTTTACCTTTATTTTACCAGGACGTATCATTGAGATCAAAAATTCATTTTACAAGAGAGACCTGGCCAAGGTAGCAGCCGTACAGAATCACAACATATTAAAATGCAACATATACAACGTGATATACAAAAACCCACAATAAAACAGAAGCAGCTCTATTCAGACACAGTGGCCTCTCCAGAAAAGCAACCACATGCCTCCAACACCACATTCTTTATGATGCCCTTAAATTCATCAGTGGATGTACCGGTAAATGTGTCTAATTTTAGACCATTTTGTAGATTATTCCATGCCCACGGTGCATGCAGTTTTCCCCAGATCTGTCAAAACCCAGGGTACGTTAAAAAGCAACCACTTGGAGGAGCGTATCTGAGACAGAGAAGGGTACAGAGGTAAGCTGGAAGTTTACCCAGTATCGCTTTATAGATAAAAAATATACCAATGCTATCACATCCTATTGTCGAGCATCCATAAACTCTTTGTAGCCCCTGCGTTGCCCCCCACCTGGCTCTCTAATATCAGTGTGCATGGGTAACTGTTCCTGTTTTAAACGTTGCAACAGCTCTATCATTATTTGTCCTTTGATTTTCAGCGGAATGGAGACTGCTCCTGTTAAGAGATCTGAGCACCCGGCGCTGACAGACTCACTGTCATAATGCTGATTTTTCTGAGAGAGAATAAGGAATTACATGTCTTCCCAGGCACACGCATGCTCACAGGCACCCAGCTACGGCTTGTCAAAAAAATGACATGCCTTGCTTTGAATTGAACTGAGTGTATCTGTCTCCAGCAGTGACGCATTACCAGGAAATGTGTGCAGCTCTGCAAAGTACAACATATTATGCAGCCCATAGAAAATGAATACGCTAAGGGTTGACAGTGGACAGTGGGTAATATTTCATAATATTTCATCATTAGGTAAACCGAGATCAGGGCATAATCCTGTGTTTGCCACATTGAAAAGAAAGCCTAAGTATATGTGAAGGTGCATGGCCTAAATAACCACGGCCATGAGACCTTGGGGTTTTCAAAATGTTCACACAAAATGTTTCCAGAATTTTTCACAGACACGGGTCAGAGGGTACGCTGACCTTTTTTGATGTGTTAAGGCGTTATGATCACTGCTGCACCGTCCTTGAACATGATAAAGTGCTACAGGCTGAATTGCTTGTCTTAGTCTTTCCTGCAGAAATTTCCCCCATGCTTTTCCCTCATCCACTTTGGTCAGCATTACAGAAGGTGGGGCACTTAAAAGTTTCCTTTTAGTTTAGCTGACTGTTCAAACAGAGGGGACAGAGGCCCGTGTGCCCTTACTAGGGCTGAAAGATATTGGGATGTTTTGGCAGAATACTGCAATTGCGATTTATATTGCGATTCATATCAAGTTTTTCTTGTCGTACTTTATTTACAACTCTTATTCTCTTACAACTCTACAACTAAATTGTTTAAAGAGAAGTGATTTTGTTAAAAAAAAGAAATAGATGTCAGTGTGCAGGATTTACTGAGTTTGAGTATGATGGAAAGGTTTTCACCAACATTGTACTTGATTCGTGGACCAGAGATTACCTGGAGCTCTAAAACATCTTGTTTAGAAATCCATTTTAGACGCCCCTCTCTTTAGCAATCAATTGCAGCCTCTGCGATTTTGAAATTGCAGGAATTGGAAATTGGAAGCAATTTTGAAATTGGAATATTGCAATTTCATTTATTTTTTCGATTAATTGTTCAGCTCTACCCCTTACCATTGTTAACCCTACATACATACATGTAAGAGTAAAATACATGTTTTTTGGTTATCAAAGGGTCTTCATCAGAATCCTTAGGAGCCCAAAGTTTACAAATGGAGAAGTGTACTGTGATGCTTAGAGTGCCAATTAAGGAGCAAACACAATGTTCAGATGCCTCACACTAAGGGATAGGTGTGAAAAAGGTAACATAAATCAAAGATGCTGTTAAATCTATTCCTATATTCCATTGCCACGACCTAAATTGTTTGCCTAATATGAAGAAAACAAATAAAACATATTCAAGGTCCATAGCCTTTCTAAGTAAAGTAGTAATGCTTATGTTCACTCTCTCTCTCTCTCTCTCTCTCTCTCTCTCACTCTCTCACTCGCTGTCTCACACATACACTCGATCTCTCTCACTGAGACAAACACACATACACAGACACAAGCTACGGTGGTATGAACAAACATGTCATTCTCACCCTGATTACAGCACTCTTCAGGGGCCCTTGACAAAGCTAATATTTTCTCTCGGGCTTTCACTTTGATGCACGGTGAACACCTTCACTCATTCTTTACTGAACAAATGTGTAATGTTACTACAAGCCACTCATCTGCTGCAGCCCTCCACTTCTTATGTAAATGCTTGTGCTGAATATGATGGTGGATTTATTTTTCAATACAAGTCTCCTCCGGCACTGTAAGTCTATCACCCAGTACAAGGCTGACACTGCGAGTCCTGTTTCATTCAAGAGCTTTGACACTGTAATCTCGATCAAAGCAACACCAGGGAAAGAGTTGTGTTTCATGCTCAAAGTCTAGTAGCGGGTGCTTGGCATCGTGAAAAGGTGAAATCACTGACACTTATAATGGCTGAAAAAAACAAAACCGATGTCGAAGAGTACACAAAGCCAGAGGGGGAGGAAATAGCTGGTATGGAAGTGAGACGTCAGAAACCATGTATTTCTTTTGGACACAAGAGAAATAAGAATAAGAAATAAAAAAAGGAAGAAAACATACCAACAAACGCTAAGCTCAGGGTGTGAGTGATTTTATCCCAAGCCTGACAACAGGCAAAAGCCTATTTTGTGTGTAAAGGGTCTGGACATGAATAAGCCTGTGGCCACAGTCACCACTTCTTTGGTAGAAAATAAGATAAAAGCTGGCAGGCAGTTAAATGCAATTGCACACATCAAGAATAGGGGGCGAAGTAATTCTACAAAACATGGAGGTCATCTTTTGTGTTTGAAGTCTTACTCCGCAGGTCCAGTGTGTGTTGTGTGTGCACAGGAAAGGGCTGCAGGAGACGGGACAGCAGAGCGGCGTCATCTCGTGTGTCCTGTCGAGGTTGAGTGAAGGGCAGCTGCTGGGCTGAGTGACTGGAGGTCGTCCCGGCTGTCTGGTGAGTGGACGAGCCTGGCGGTAGCGTGTGGCCAAGGCAGACCTGCTGGGCGCTTGACTAGAGGCAGAAGGCTGGACCGTGGGTGAGCGCAGGCGAAGCGCGGAGCCTGAGACTGGGCTTCTGTCTGTGTCGCGTACAATGTAGAGTCACTGCCTTGTATTCCAGCCGAGAAACAGATGAGAAGTACAGCCTTTTGCCGAAGACCCCAGTCTCAAAATACATCAAAGTCCCCATGAAATGAACTCCCATTACTTTTATCTCCTGGAAAGCAAGAGTATCTTTCATGGTGACCTCATGCGGCACTAGTAGGCGTCAATATACATTTCTAACCAATAAAACCATCAGATTTTTTCCAATCCCGCCCCTCCTATCAAATGAAACCGCCTTTCTCTCCCTGACTCATATTCCATTGGTTTAGACTTTTGAATGATCTCTCAATGCCTTATGCCCCACCCTAACATCCTGTTTAAACAGGAAATGCATCAATTCAAGGAAGTAAAAATGAAAAACATGTGTGGTGACATGCAAGAAGCAGGCCCTTGACCCATTTCGGTTCCTGACCCGTAGTTGTATCAGCAGTTACCTACAGTAGGGACAAAACACTTCAGATACAGATCTACGTCTATTCAAACTAATAAGAATCAGCATGTTATAGCTCGATCCCTCGTGCATGCACACAGGTGCCACCAGAAGTTGATGTCGGGACACGGAAAGAATAAATGGAAGTCTACGACTCGCAGAATTCCAAACCTCCAGAGGTTCACCCAAATGAATATGAACCAATAACCTGTTCCGGAGCTCTCCGTTCTGACTGCGTTAACTTTCAATCATGTCTCCCGACCAAACCATTGTGAATGCCATTATGGATATTCTTTTCCAATTGCCTTGCTAAAAAAGCCATTACACGGGTCCCATTTTCAGCTGGTGGTGCTGTCGGACAGAGACAGGGAGAAAGACGCGGCACTCTGACATAAACTTAGTACCCCCCGCCCGCGTCCAACCAATTCAGTCCTGTTCTATATTCAAACAATGCAATATGCAATATCGTAATACTGCATTATGTATATGACGGCCCTTTTCATTGAGCATTCTGCCTCTAAAAACAACAAGCTGGTGACAATGATGTGACTTTAAGGCTTCAGAGGGAAGACATGTTTGCTGCAGATGAGGGATACACTTTGAGGATTGTTCGGCTGTATGATGAATAGTATAAATTGCATGGATGGTCTTAAAGAGCATAATTTTAGGCTCGCCAACTCAATCTACTAGAAGGCCTAAATCTCCATGAGCCATTCCTTTCATGTGTATATTCAGTCAAATGACTGGAAAAGTCGAACGCTGCATGGCGCATTCTCTTACATGTAGATGTGATGGTAGCCCACCGGACAGTAAAGCAGAATGGGGGGCAATTTTGAAGCATCGTGCAATCAAAGGGGTCCCTGACAGGCTGAGCAGGGTCTGATGAGCCAGCGTGTCACCGTGCAGCTCCAGGGCTCCACAGCTAATCAACCCCCAAGGAGGGGCTCCATCTATGGGCGCGATCACTCAAGCCCTCCATCAGCACGCAGGGAGGAAGGCAATCACCAGCCCATTTCCATGTGCTGTTATTCTTCCTTCCCCCCCCCTACCGTCACCTCTCAAATCAAGGTGCACAGATGACCAGGGAAGAATTGCATTGAAGTAAAGGGGCGGAGGAGGAGGAGCGGGTGTGTGGAAAAATAATCTGTCAAAGGGCTTATGATTATTCTGTGGGAAACAAAAAAAAAAAAAAAACTAGACAGGGGTTTCTGCAACAGGTTCATTCAGGTCCTTTAATATCTTTAAATGACCATAAATGGATTGGAAACATGAGGGGAAAAGATTGAATGGGGCTCAATAGCTTTACAACCAGCAGCTCATAAGATCGCTGTGATTGGGCTTGCAAATTGAAATGTAAGTCCTGTAATACAGTGCGATGAGGACACAGAAGGGGTATGGGTCAGGAAAGGTGAGGGACGGAGCTCTCATTGTACCCTGGCGAGGGATTAGCATAATGAGCACATGTTGAGCAGGGTCACATCTCCTGTCTGGCGAGAAAAGAGGAATAGCGAGCGAATGAAACCCAAACAAAAGCTTATCTTTTACCCTCTTAAAAGAACACGACTTCAAATAAATGGTTATTTCTTTTCTCGAGGAAAGGATGATGGGGGAGCAGGAGAAGGAGACAAGCGTAGGGGGAAAAGGGGTTCTTTGTCTATCATCATGGTGCGTCTAATATGAAACTAAAATTAATTAATAAAGGAACAGAAGTCTGACAACCCAACAGCTTGATAGAGCTCAGGCGTCACAGTTGTACCAAAGCCCATAATTGGAGGTAATATCTTCTCCTGTCCTTATTTTAAAGTTTGACAGTGGCTGGAGAGGCTCCCAGCACTAATAGGCTCCACTCAGATAGCACATATGCACACACACACACACACACGTACACAGTCGAACATACACACCATGTTCATCCTGTCATCTCTGACATGTAGCGTCCTCAGCAGCATGAGCAGAATACTGACGGAGAACGTGAGCGCTCTGATCTGGCTCGGCTCGTGCCAGCCGTCATGAAGCACTGGAAATGTAGCTCACAAACCCTGCTGATTATCCCCTGGCCTCCAAAAGGCCCTGAGGGAGGAAAAAAAGAGAATGATTTCCTCCCTTTTTCAATAATTTCTCCATCTCATGTGGTTAAATCTCTGATTTTCCACCGTGCCCTGTACAAGGGATGTATGCACATCTAACAAAGGGCAATCACTGCAGTCTTAGAATAATATATTCTCGATAGAGACATTTGTGTGCCTTTGTGTTGGATTCTTTATGTCAAACTGACTCTGTCTAGTTTCATTTAAAATTGTTTCATTAGGAGATTGCACCTTCTTTACACTGTGTAGCCCATGTCCTCTATAGGAATGGGCCTAACCACATTTGAAGTAATTACCGTTTCTGGCAGACAGGCGATCCATATGTGGACAGTGCAGGGGGAGGCTGAGCAGGACATTAAGTGAGCATTAATTCTGTGATGCCAGTGTGATGCCAATTATTTGTGGTCAATGTTCTGATTGTTATAAATTTCAATTTAAAGTATCAATCAAGCTGACCAAAGCCTCTGGTTATAAATGGAAAACATATTCAAAAGGTAAGTGAACTTGCATGAGTTGTTTAATCCAATCGAAGCAACATAAACTTGTCGCTAGATTTGATATGAATTGAAATTTGCTTGTACATACATACAGTAAGGTAGAAGTAGCCATAGTAGTATAACAGCCTCATGACTGTTACAGCTCTTTATTTAGGAAGTCTTGCTCCCACTTTGTGAAATTTCTAACAGACCTTTCAAGACATTTAGATTATTGACATTTCTACGCTGTGATGCATTCTAAATTTTCTTAATAGACTTTCAAGTCTAGACAGGTAATTGGATAGCAGCTGCAGCAGTCTATTTCCGTTCCTTGTTTCAAGTCACAGAAGACTTTTACCTTCGACTTGCTGCACTGGCCATTGGTGGACTGGCACAAAATTGCATTTGGCATTTTGTCATTCTGTTTCTAGGACAGCAGGTTCAGCAAGTTTCACGGGAATTCACAAATGATACCATAGTTTTAAATGTTGATGATGTTAAATGCGCTGTGCTAAAATAAAAACAAAAAATGTTGTGTAATTTAATGAAAGATGAAATTATAACCCCAATGGTATGGAATATTAACGTATAATGGCATTTCTGATTAAACGGCAGGCGAGAAGGATGTGCACTGTTAGCTTTAGCAATGAAAACAATCAACCTAATACACTGCAGATGTCTCATTAAATTTGCATATGATTGTTGTAGCATTCCTTCAATTGATCCTTTTCATCAAACCAGATAATACTTGCTGATTGCAGCCTATTGTGGCACAGGCAAATTCCATGGTCTTAAGTTCACTCTCAGTGGAAAGCAATTAGAAGCATAGCTTGGGGTTTGCCCAATTTCATTCAGAAATTAGCTAGCTTTCACAGCATTACTTCTGCTTTTGCTCTCTGGACAATGTAAGACAAGTCTGAAAGTTTGATTTTCTTTTCCTGACTGTTTTTTTGTTGCAGTAAAACTTTAGGTCTGTAAAGTATTATTAATTGACCTCACAAACTGAGAATGACGCATAATGCAAATCACACTATAGAGGGACACAAATGGACAGATTTGATAACAGATCGCACTGCATGGGAAAACAGTACTAATGATTTACTCATCAGAGAAATTTACAAATGTTTAAAATATATTTATAGAGCCTTGAAATGCATCATTACATAAACAAATATATACTGGAGGCAAGTTTATGGATAAAATGCATCAAAATTAAGTTATGGGAGAATCATAATGTAATTTGCTTCCATTTAAAAATTGAAGCAAAGTTCACATTTCAACAATGTTGTTTTGATGACTACAAAATATGAGTCCAATGAGCAGTTAAAGATGAACAAGAGACACATGAGACTGAACACTTGAGACTGGGAGTGAAGAAAGAGAAACACTTGAGACTGGAAAACATGATTTGGGAACAAAACAATCAGTAGCCTAATTCTTCCATTAAATCTCTGTGATAGAGAATTGATTTGGAAAATCAACCTGCTGCTTAGATGATAGACTAATCAAACACTATAATCTTCACCAATCACGTTCTAGTTTGGCAGTGTTGCGTGAGCTGCGGTTACTATGACAGCCGCCTCTGAGTATCCGAGTATCTTCTATATCTCAAACCTCCGTCTGAAGTGGAGCGAACCTGAGGGCTCGTTACCTTTCTGCTGGTTCATTAAAGGGCTTGATTCATATAAGCATCACTAATAGCTTTGCTAAACTGTAGCGCTGGTCCCAAGCCACCCACTATACCTTTCCTCCTCTCCTCTTTCCTCCCCGTCAATGAAAATCTCCATCTAGTTCACGTATCTGCACCTGGTCACATGCAGACATAGATGAGTCACAGGGACCATTCTGCGGTTAACCACACTGCTCTCTGGGGGCAACCTAGACAGTGGATCGGCAGCCAGTAAAACATTCAGTCAGACAGGAGAGACCATCCCAGATTGTCTTTCCTGCACACAGCATCAGTGCTGAGTGGATTCTTCTGGGCATTCGCTGTGTTAACTAAATTGACATTGGCTTCCAACCTCCTGGCTATGCATCAGTGGAGGGATGAGCACAGAGGCTAGAGAGGTAACCCTGTCTTATACACTTCCTGCTGTTCTCCCCGTATTTGTTACTGCTGGGATGGAGGAAAAAAATAGGTGTGAGGCAGAAATGTGGTGGAAAGGATCTCTGTTTCCCCCAGATATTTTGGTGATAGCCATTCATTTGCAGTGGTTGTGGCCTGAAGAGGTTTGTCTTATCTATTCCTTCTCTTTCTCTCTGGGGGGGGGGGACAGAGGGTGAGTCTACTGCAGCCTACTCCCTCAGAGGTGATTAGTAACTC
>OMOV01098395.1:0-11773 GCA_900312565.1 Beryx splendens | reverse complement strand
GGGGGTGTGGGGTGTGGGTGCTCGGTTAGGGTTATGGGTTAGGGTTTGGGTTAGGGGTTTGGGTTAGGGTTACCCGGTTAGGGTTAGGGGTTTGAGTTAGGGTTACCCGGTTAGGGTTAGGGGTTAGGGTTTGGGTTAGGGGTTTGGGTTAGGGTTACCCGGTTAGGGTTAGGGGTTTGAGTTAGGGTTACCCGGTTAGGGTTAGGGGTTAAGGTTTGGGTTAGGGTTAGGGTTACCCGGTTAGGGTTAGGGTTAGTTAGGGTAAGCCTAACCCTAACCCTTCACATTTTTCAGGGGATGGTTATATGGAGAATAAGAGGGGGGGAATAACTGAATTAATCACTTTAAACAGGGTCCTGGAGTTGTTACTGTTATTGGTGATGATGTCAGAGTTATAACTAAATTTAGCGTTTTTGACAGCCTGCTGATATTTCACCATGAGTTGCTTTAAACAAATGAGGGAAGCATGCAATTCATTCACTCTTCCATTTACGTTCCGCTCTTCTGCACTGTCTCCTGATGGATCGGGTCTGTTCACTGAGCCACGGCTGTGCCTTATGTTTAGGCATTCTAATTTTGAAGGGTGCGATGGAGTCCAGGAGAGACAGGCAGTCGCTGTTAAAATTGTTGATCATGTCATTAATGTTAAGACACTGCTCAGAGGGACAAGGATGAGAAGAGGCTACAAAGGCATCACGAAAAGCACTAGCAGACTCAGAGTTAAAAACACGGGATCTAATAGGAACAGAGGACTTAAGGACCGGATGGGGAAGTGGAGCATTAAAAACCACAGCTTTGTAGTCGGACACAAACATTAATCAATTCCAAGTTATGGAGAGCTGGATCCAGCGAAAGCACTAAATCAAGCGTGCGACCCTCACAATGACTGGCCCCATTCACAAACTGTGTCAAATCAAACGACTCAATAAGACTCATAAAATCAGCAGAGAGAGAGAGAGAGGGAGGGGCAGCAAACATGAATGTTGAAATCTCCCAGTAATATAACGTTATCAAAGCGCTGGGTGATAGAGAAGAGTTCTGAAAATCCAGCAACAAAACCACAGTTCTGTTTTGGGGGTCTATAAATTAAAACACGCAGTACTGGGTCCTCGCTGTTAATTAAAAAAGGAAAAACTTCAAAAGTGGTAAAAAGATGGGGGAACATTTATGATCATTCTTATAAAAGACAGCAAGCCCACCGCCCCTCCTCGTTGGTCTAGGCAGGTTAAAATAAGAGAAATTAGGGGGAGTGCTTTCTGGAGCATCAAGGTACCAATCCAATCCCCAACACAGTTCCATATATAGATATAATGAGCAACAAATTGGGCCAAAATATAAGTAAACTGGGTGCATGTGGACCTGTATAACAGTGGAGCAAGTACAGCATCCATATCGCCCCCTAAAGTTATGTGATATCCAGTCATTTCAGTAATAATTTTTGATAAGAAGTCAAACAATTCAGGTTTGAAGCAGTTAGGTGCATCACAAGTAATGAGTGTAATCTTCTCACCAACTAAATGTCCTTTCAGACAGGCGATTCTCCCGTCTTCATCGTTCCCTTCATCAACAATGTGGAACTTAACTTACTTTAAGCTACTGCACATGAGTATGATAACGCTTTATTATTAGCAGATGATGAGGCAACAACTCTATAGTTATTATTCTTGATTTTGTGTATATCTTTTTCCATGACGTGTGTCCTGAAGCATCACAGTATCGACCCGTTTTCTACTTATAATACCAAGAGAGCTGGCAACGTTCAGGTCGGTGTTAAGGCCTCATACTGTAAGTTCCATGAAAGGGTAACTTATCTGGCTGTAATACAGAAGAGTATAATTCACATTTTTTGTTATGTCAGCCTGTACATCTCACGCAATAAAATTGAACAGTTCACCTGGGGCCCGCCCTCCTCCCCACGCTATTTGCAGCCATAAAACCCCTCATACTCCCCTCAGTTCCCTGCCTCCCGAGGGGAATATTTATCATAATAACATATCACATTATATATACCGTGCCCTTCTCTCTGACTCCCCTTACTCTGATGGCACTACCCCCAATCAACCAATAATATCACTGTTCACAATAATGGAGATTGGATTCGTACCAACAGAAAAATAAATACATAAATAGAATAAATAATAAATGAAAAGTGAATCAGTTCTGCGTTTGGCGCGTGACCAACCTTTCCACAAAGTTTCATGCAAATCCATTAACAACTTTTCCAGATATCCCGCTAACAGCAGACAGACAAACACATTTTTTTTTAAAGTATAAGTGTTTTAGAGTATGTAACATTGCAGCGATGCATTATTAATAAACACCACGGCCAGTTTGAAAGTATTATTTTGAGAGTTTACTGATTTTCACATTTTTACCATCAACAACAAATGAGATTCCAGCCAGGACGTTATCAGGTCATTAAAAGGACCCATATGAATGAACATCTTTGTGGTTGCTGGAAATATTTTCTTACTGAAAACAACAGTTTAAAATGTAGCCCAGCTTGACTGGAGAGCAAGCTTTACTGGCAAGAGTTCAACATCATCCAATGAGAGACAAGAAAATGGGTCAGATGACCTGTCCTCAGCCCAAAATATTTTTGAAACGGCCCAACCGCTAACACCAAACACTAAACACAACTAGGTAATAATACCGGTGCTGCTGGATGCCAGAGCCGAGCCCATATTACACGTTATGATGAAATAGAAAGTGATAAAATGATTAAATTACGTTTTCAGTTTAAAAAAAGAAAAGAAGAAGAGGAGGCCAAGATGACAATGATGGCAGCAGTATGTTATTTAATCCATTTTCACTCCTCCAACTGTCAAATTTCTCAGTTATATTGGCCATTGCCCTCTTTGCCTGCTGTCCAGCTGCTCATACTCACTGCTGGGAAATGTTGCCCTAAAGATGCAAGTGTACCTTCAGCTTTAGACCTACAGCAGGCTATAGCAGCAGACTGGTCAGGTGGAGGTTGTCCCTCCTTCAGCAGGTTAAACTCTTTGGGCACAGGGTCCTTGCACTGGACACATACAGCTGAATATGCTCCAGTGCCCTCTGGGTACCTGTTAGCTGCCCCAGGACTTTCATCTGTGGCTGCAGGTCACTTTAGCCTTTAGGGCTGAGTCCACACCAGAGGAGGCTTGTTTTGCTCACCATTTTCGTTTTGGTGCAGGATCTACCTGTTAAACTATTACTTGAAAGATAAATATAGACACTTCTAGACACTGTACAATTTAGTTTAGGGGGAGATAAGAAACTACACTTGTACTGTAACTTCACTGTATTTCTATTTTATTATCAATCCACTGTAAAGGTAAAGGTAGTGTGGTTTATGTGGTGACCTGCCACAGCAGAGTGACTAAAGGAAACAGCATGGACAGCAGGTTAACATGATGATGATGAGCACAGTGCTGTTGTTGGAGCTAGCAGCTAGCTCACCTCTGGCTCTCTTACAGAGATGGTAGCATGTTAGCTAGCTACCTAAACAACCACCGGGCTCTCCCCGGGCTCACGCGCTGACAGCCGCACACACCAAATGCTTTGCCCTTCAAAACACAAAGTGAACATGACAGCAGGATATCTGGCAGACTGGTTAACGGTAACTCAACTACAAGCTAATAAACATGCCTAGTTACCGGCTAGCAAGCGAGCCGCTCACACGGACTTACCGGACGGACACCGTTAATTTTCAAGATGACCCCAAACCCGTCGGTGCTTCTTGCCGAATTGGCCAGCGAGCCGATGATACGCATTTGTCAAGATGAAGTGAGACCATCCTCTTAATCCGAGCTAGCTTTCCCCCCTGGTCCGCGGGGTTTAACAGTCTCCAGCCAGCCTTAACCTCACGGCGTCCACCGCCTCCCTCCGTCCGGACGGTCCACAGGCAGCCTGCCCTGCTCAGAGGGGCACACCGTTACCCCCCAGGAGGTTCCGCTCTGCGTGGAGGCACGTCACGCCAAACTCTGCTCATTTCATCTGCCTTGCTTATCGGCAAGTACGCGTTTCATAGAACATGAATCACACGTCTCATGAACCTTTAGCAGCCACTAGAAAATATCGACATACAAGTGATTTACCAGCAACATGTTTAAATAAACTGCCCGCTGTCTGAAAGGGCTCGCGCAGCTCACTACCTCCTCCACTGTGTGTTTGAACGGAACAAGTTTGTGGAGTAAGAGGTGAACCAATTCTAATTTGGCGGATGCGATTTGCACCCAAGTGTGAATAGCCAACCATGCTATTTGCACGCGGGTGCGAAGACACCCATGCTTTTTGCACGCGGGTGCGAAGACACCCATGCTATTTGCACCCAGATCTTTACAGACAATTTGTTCCTACCGATGTTATTGTGCTGAGTGATATTTATGTAGTTATTGTGGAGTGAATTTGAGGAAGTAGGCCATTATGCTGTTTTTATACTGTGAATTAGATTTCATGATGATCAGATGATTCACATGCTTCTGTGACATCAACCTACCAAGGGACAACAGATGGAAATTAGCTGGGTGGCTAAATCTGGCATGTTTTCTGAATGTTCAGTAATACTGTCCCTATTTTAAATAAATCTTACAAATGTGTCCGTAGCCAACCATGCTATTTACACCCATGTGTTGTATAATCTCAGACACCCAATCCTATTTTCATCCATCTACATTTAGACCTACTTAGACTATTATACACATCAGGGAGAAATGTACAATACCAATAATTGGGCTTGTCCACTGTCACGGTTTAGCTAAATACACCCAGAATATCTAGTATCTGGTGTTATATTGAGTTAATCTCTCTTCTTTCGAGGGGAGAGGCAAAAGGGAAGGAGGTTTAGTTCCAGGCCTGGTGTGGTTTGGTCAGGGATCTTACGCTACACATTAAGATGATCTCTGAGATTGGCACTTCATGGGGTATTCCCTATTTACATGGAGGAGTATGTGCTGACATGTTCCAACAATTTAAGCAACAGGAGCCCTCTTCTTCCAGGTCTTTTAACACCTGGTTAACTAACAGCTGCTTCAGTCATGGCACTTTCAGTAACTTTGGCAAGAGGTGTGCCCTGCCGTCCTGTTCAAAAAGTCCCTTCAGTATCCTGGTCCTTATATACATTGCAGTGCTGACACTACCCTAAAGACAAATGAAATAGGCTATTAGTATACGCCTGTTTGAACAGTGTCATTGAATTCACACAACAACACTTAGCTATACAGATATGAACTTCAATATATCATTCACCCACAGCTCAAGTTTCCCTAATCATCATCTGTGCAACACCAGTGCCTTATGTTGGAAGGATGATGTGTGACTTGTGAACAACATGCCTCCATTATTAAGGAGTTTATGTTATAATTATACCTTGACCAACCTTGACCACCTTGGAAATCGGTTAAGGGATTATTGGTCTTATGCTGTCCTGCTGTTGAGAGACAAGACTTGTGGAACTCGCCACCCTGTCTGCTGCTTTAGATGGATACAATTGCGAAAGGTATTTTTGCAAAGAAAATACCTCTTTATCTTGGGGTTTGCCTTCTGATTTCCTTTTTGTCTGCTTTTAAGTAGTTGACAGGGTACATCAAAGATGGGACTTGCCTAATAAGATGCCTTTTTGAACATCCTCTGCACTAATTTTATATCGCAACAGCAGACACTGATACCACCCATTCCTTAGGTAAGTCGTTGTCATGACAGACAGGTCCTGTCAGCTCCTCCAAAGCTAAAGCATAGTCTGGCCTCAAACATGCCCTACCAATAAGGTCATGTTTGTTTTTCTTTCTTTTTTTTTAGGCATTTTAATACTTTATTGAGAGTGACAGTGAGAGAGAGACAGGAAGGTAAGGGAGAGAGAGAGAGGAGGACATGCAGCAAATGACCGCGGGCCGGATTCGAATCCGGGTCACTGCAGGAAGGACTGAGCCTTACATGGTACACACTCTATTCAGTGAGCCACCGCGACGCCCCCGTGTTTGTTTTTCAACACAACAAGGCCCTAAGACTCTTCTCTTGTGTGGTTCCTTGGTGGTGGAATGAGTTACCCAACTCCATTCGATCCGCAGAGTCCCTCTCAGTCTTTAAGAAAAGGCTCTTTAGCGATCACCTTCTCACCTGATGGACTGTGTAATTTGCTAAAAAAATAAAATAAAATAAAATTCCACAAATTAAAAAAAACTATAAATGAGGCAGCTGTGTGTGTGTGTGTGCGTGCGTGCGTGCGTGCGTGCGTTTGTGTGCGTGTGTCTGTTTCCGTCAAAAGCACAGACCGGTTGGATCTGTTCACTGCTTTCCTCCGCATTCAAGTGAATGAGGGGGAAAAAATTGCAATAAAACTTAAATATCTCAAAACAATGCTACAGACCGCTTAGAAGAGAAATGGCAACCTGTGGCAAGACTGTCCTCTAGATGCTGGATTTGGTGACACCGTCCTTTAGTCTAATCTTGGCCCACTGCTGCACCAACTTATTTAATCTTTTACACTCATTTGCTGCCATTTCATGTTTAGATGGAGGTTTTATTCTCGATTGGTGCTGATAATCAGGTCTCCACCGTGTAAAGCCTTCAGATCAGCTTTATGCCATAATAGCATTGTGGATTAGTTGGCATGTGTTCCCTGTTTGCCCATGAATTTTTTAGAAGGGAATTTCCTCGCAGTTTCCATTCAGGTGAAAGATTAGGCCAAGATTGACTGGAAATGTGCTGTACATGGGAGTGTCACTGTACGCTGTCACCTCTTGTATCTGATGTTGCTGAAGGCAGTGGTTCTATCACATATTAGCTGAAGAAACCATGCCATATAACTGTTGGGTGCACCATGCTACACAATATAGCTCTCTGCTACGGAATAACTGTGTTGGAGTGGGAGGACGAGGACGATGGAGGCCGACCTCTCCAGACCGGGTGTGGATGGCGTAAAAGGGAACGAGTGATTTCTGGTGATGAATCTATATGAGCTTATATGATTTGAAATAAAACTGATCATTGAAATAGTCTGTCTAGTTATCTTTGAGCACAAGGTACTAAAATAGGCTGCAAAAAAGGGGCTTGGAGGGCAAAATGTGATTGCTCAACATTTAGCTTATACAGGATTCATTAGTAGCTTTTAGTAATTGGTTTTAGATTTTTTTTTTATATATTGCAAAAGAGGTGAAATTTCCCCCTCTGGCTAACAAATCTTATTTTAGATGTTTTATGCAGGCTACACCTCATATTCAATCACAGGTTCAATGAAAAAGTTGTTGATCCTCCAATACACGTCTTTATTTTTGCATACGTAATTAGCCTATACTCATCATTTTGATTCAGTGATTGTTGAGGGACCAGGACACAAAACAGAGATGTGAGATCATTTGTCCCATACCCTGCATCAGAGCATGGTTAGCCTCCCTCTGTGAGTCGACAAGAGCAGAAAAGCACCTAGTCATGGTGGCGAGGTCTCCTGCAAGTTGCCTTGCTTTTGGAGGTGAAGACATCGGTCTGTTTGGAGATGAAGGCGATGATCTCTGTTGTTGAGGACTGGAATCTTGAGCCGACTCAAGAATCATTGCAAAGATAACGAAGACAAAGATAGATAGAGTATGCTGAGACCATGCCCAAAATGAGGTCAGGTAATGAGGTGCTGCTAAGACTGCAACAATAATCCAGCCTTTAATGGCGACATGTTACAGACTGGCACTGAGGTCAGCACAGACCTATCAAAATGCATGAAGAAGCATTGAGAAGACACTGAGAAGCATTGTGTGTGTTCCTGTGTATACACAATGCATTAGGCACACACACACACTCTCACACACACACGCACACGCACACGCACACGCACACGCACACGCACACACACACACACACACACACACCATTGTTGATTGTGAATGACCAGTGTTTAGTGACAGACAGTTGAGAGTTATGTGGGCTTAAATGGTGTTGACTACACAGGCTAGGTCTCTGACTTTTGTGGTTACTATTTGAACGCACTGCTGGGAGTTAATCAGCCGTAGAGGGTTGCTCCACCTCCATTAGGTAATAATTGACTTGCTCAGCATCTGTTGAGAGAAGGAAGCGATAAGCCTGTCAAGAGCCTGATGTTGCAACACACAAGCTAAACCACCTGAAGCTCATACCTTTAGAAGACTCATCCAGAACGTGAAGTGTAATCCTTCACTGAGTCTGGGCAGCCGCCACCAGGAACTGGTGATAGCTTGTTATTAAAAGCCTTTGTGTTTTCCTTGGCATTTTAAATCTTGCCATCTGTTTTACCTCATCCACTATGAATTTATTGCCTTTCATTGCATTTGTTTTTGTTGTTTTTTCTCAGACCACAGGCCTTTATGAAACGGAAATGGATTGCGAGCTTGTAGAAACTTGTGAACCATTTTTGTCTCACCCACAAGCACTTCTAATTAATTTTGGGAGAACTTTCTTCCTCACATGTGATGCCATTTGTCTGAAAGTGGCTAGACGGAATCCCAAGACTTAAAATCACAATGAAACTGCATTTTGAGAGCATCTTGCTTCCTTGATGTATTTCCTGTTGAGCAGGGGGTGGGATCATGGTGAAATAAATGTTTATGTACGCTTCCTGGTTTACCGATAAGTAACCACTAAAGATTTTCTGTTTTCCACTAAGTAGAAATGATAAGATTTTGATATAAAAATACATATATATATTATACAATTTTTTGTCATCCAGTTGATAGTAAATCATTTGCTAAACTGGAAACAGTTGCACTACTTTTTTTTTTTTTCAGGCACTACTGATTTGCATGTGTCAGTAAATTTAATTGTTAGTGTTAATTTATGCTTTTTGCAAAAATGTGCAGCATTAGCAGCATCAACAGCAATATGTGTGTGGGGTCCATTCAGTGCCTGAGCAGAGTCACACACGTTGTAATGATTGACTGGCTAGCACTATCTGGAATTGCATAGTTGTTCATCGCTATGGTTACAGACACACACAGAGTTCTTTGAGATGATTGGACAGCATTAATGGCCTGAAATAAAGTCTGATCCAGCTATGCAGTGCTCTAATAGCATCCTCTGAAGTATAGGAGGGTTTCCCCCATAAGCTTTTTCCTGCGGTTTGACTGAATGCCACACTCTGTAAGTTTACATTTTGGTGGAGCCTAAGATAAGATAAGATAGCACTTTTTAATCCCCTTGGGGAAATTCAGGTGCCACAGCAGAAACTGGCAGAACAGTGCCTATTGACAGAAGTAGTAACTGTTCAACAGGATTTATCTCCAGTTCTCATGAATTCTCCCCATTGCTTTATAGTGGTGTCGCCATTTATAGTGACTCATTGTTTTACAGATGTACTTTTTCATTCTCAAATGTCAAAATAGCTAACTTATTAAAATTAGAAACATGTGGCTAGCACTGAAAATGAATGTTGCATGGAACAAAGCAAAACCATTAGAAAAGAGGAAGCTAGTGCTGGACCAAAGACGTCACCAGGAAGAGGCAGCATGACATGCCAAAGCAGTCTCTCACGCTGTGCAGGGACAACGAACCAAATGGTAGATGACTCATATGAGAGGCAGAAGCTCAGATACACTGAGCTGGCAGCCGACGCTGGAAAGTCAGAGTTTGCTCTGTGGAAGTTTGGTGCCACAAATTTTCAGCCACATCCAATACTGGTTTAATCAGGGAGGTAGGGATTCGTGATCAGGTAATACCAGGCACAACTCAAAAAGGTTCAAATGTCAAATGAATATATATATAGCCTATAGCAATATACAGTAATAATAATAATAATATATCTAGTCAAATATGACTGCAAGGTCCAACAGATACTGAAAGCATCCTAACCATAATTCTTCATTTAAATCCTGTAGGGTGTTCAGTTTGCAGGTTGTGTATCCAGAAGGCCTCTTTGCAGAAGTAGTCTATCTCGACCCGACCACATCCCTGTTTCAAAGCCTTCATTAATTCCGTACCTTGAAACAAATCTCAGATCAAATCTCATACATACAAATCTAAATACAAATACAACATAAATACAAATCTCATGCCCTCCAGATTTAAAATGCCTTGCCACAGATATTTCTCATATTTACTTTTATCACAGCATTACAATTCATACAATTATAACATGGGAGACTAGACAAGAAATATTGATGATCCACTTGACAATCTGTTCTTACCAAGCTGTCCCTCAGATTTCTGGCACATTTACGTGCAAACTGGTTGGTTCAGTCCTGTCGGAGATCAGTCACGCTGATGCCTCTCCATCTCACTGTGTGATAAATGGCTATCTGATCAGAGTTTGATTGTCCAACAGAGGAGGAAGTCATTAACACGACATCTAAAATGAGGAATTCAGCAGCACCAGGTCAGGATGAGGTCAGATCATCTTTGGTAATACAGACCAGTTCCTCAGTTGTCAGGCCACTAATCCTCAAATTTGGTCCGGTCTGTTGAAACACGAACAATCCACAGTGACCTTAACATTTCTAAAGTAGTTCCCCTTTAAATCTGCGGATCCAAGATCATTCAATAATTATCGGCCCATCTCTATCCTTCCATGTTTTACTAAGATCTTTGAAAGATTAGTGAACAATAAAATGCTGAAGCATCTGCAGGAGCAAAACCAAATCCTGTATGAACATCAGTATGGATTCAGGAAAAACATCATTCCACAGATGTGAGCTTATGTCCTTGAACTGGTTGCTAAAATTCATACTGCTTTAAAAACAATACATATGCTTTAGGAATATTTCTGGATTTATCGTAATATCGCAATATTTTACACTTTAAATGATCTCATTATGGATTCAATAGATCCATTTACAAATCACTGTATGAAAAATATATGAACATAAATGGATGGACTTCAAATAGGACACAGTAACATGCGGTGTCCTGCAGGGGTCTATTCTAGGGCCCCTTCCACTGCTCATTTATATCAGTGACCTGGCTGCTGCATCCTCATTCATGTTCTCTGTACTTTTCGCCGACGATACCAACCTGTTGCTTTCAAATAAAAATTTCTCTACACTCATAGCTGATGCAAACAATGGTGTAAAATAAATTTCCAAATGACTCTAAGTAAGCTATCTCTTAATGTAAAATAATTCGAACTTCATTATTTTCACAACAAAAAAACAAAAGCTATTGTAAATCTAATTCTTGTCTTTTCATTGGAAATAATTCAGTCACCCAGGTTTCATCTAAGTGCGGTCTTCATTGACGAAACCATGAGCTGGAAGAATCATATTCACCTTGCAATAAAATTACAAAATCTCTTGGTATCATCAGCAAAATAAGTGGTTTGGATTACTAACTCTGTTCCAGCTTGGTTAACCCATATCTCACATATTGTAATATTGCTTGGGCTTCCACTTATTCTACTAACCTTATTAAGATCTGTACCTTACAAAAAAGGTTACTAGAGTTGCCACCTTCAGCAGCCAGACTGAACACAGGCCCTCTTTTCAGTAAATTAAATGTCCTTCTGTGAAATTCTATGGTACGTAATTACAGCACAAGATGTTAATCATTTGCACATTACACATTTTTTGAACCACTTGCTATCAATTCTCTATCAGGTACAGGAGATGTTAATTGTGGAACACATGCTACAATATTGTTTTAATTAATCAATTCACTCTACTTCCCTCAACAACTTCAAATATAGGCTCAGGATCTGTCTGATGAACCGTTCTGTTACTTGAATTGTGCGCTTTTGTCTACTATCTCTCACACACACACACACACACACACACACACACACACACACACACACACACGCACACACACAAAACAAAAAAGATATAATATAGAGACAACACAG
>OMOV01098386.1:0-12788 GCA_900312565.1 Beryx splendens | reverse complement strand
TCTAACACTGTTTGGAGAAAAATGTATTTCAAAAGATGAGTTGTCATTTATCATTGTGTCTTTATTGCGATGCATTTTTCTCTCCATTAGCACACAGATGACGCTTCTAGTTCAACACTGTAGCAGGCGAGGGTACTCTTGCAATTTCAACACTTCCTGTATCTTTCAAATTAAAAGCCCTCTAGCGTTTTATGTAGCTACTGCCATCTTGTGACACTTACTACATTACTACAACGACTGAAATAGAACAACAAAGTGTTGAAAATAGCTTTTTTTCCAGTTGACTTTTCATAACGTTGTCGGACCATATTTCCATTAAAAACTTGTTCTCCTCCTCTCCCCATGTTCTACCGCGGCTCATTTTTCCTTTTTCCGAAAGTCCGAACCATCCAAAAAATGTTTTCACACTGCAAACGAACCGAACCATGGTCCAGTTTGATCCGGACCGAGACCACCTATTTTCGTCGGACCAAGGTTCGGCTGTTTGGTCCGGACCGTGGTCCGGGGGAGGTTTCACACCTGTCATTTTGGTTTGGATCAAACTGAAAAGTCTGAAAGTCCGGACCAAACAAGGTAGGTGTGAAAGCGCCCTCAGTCTACTGTATCAGTGATTTGCCCTCGGTCTGTGCTGGGTCTGAAAACCAACAACAACAAAGAACAGGCTGCACTTAAACTTACCTCAACAATGGTCAATTTAACAAAATGGCTTAGAGCAGTGGTTCTCAACATGGGGTCCGGGGACCACCAGGGGTCCTTGAGGGAGTTCCAGGGGGTCCACAGAAAACTGATGAATTGTTATACTACATTATTTAATTTACAAGACATTAACACAATTAGAGAATGTAGCACAATGACTATTTTGATCATAGTTTCACTGTTATCTCTCTACTTACAACACAGAGAGTCATGGAATTCTGGACGAAATCATGTCTAACAATAAAAATATTATCAGATGGGTTTGAGAGACAAAATCTCATCAACTGGGGGTCCGTGGCCCCAATGTGTGCTAAATTAGGGATCCTTGTCATGAAACAGGTTGAGAATCACTGGCTTAGAGACTCATGTTTACGCTTCAATGTGAAGTTTCTTCAGAGGGCATCTGAAATTCCTGAGCCAAATGTTTGTCTCATGTGAGAGGCTCCAAGCAGTGTCTGATTTTAAATACATAGATATTAGTCTTTATTCTAACTTTAGCAACGTGCTGTTTTTTGTACTTTCATGTTATATCATTTCACTCATCTGTTTGCCTGCTGTATGTTGATCTGCGTTTCAGTCTGATTACTTGAATGCTGCTTGGTTGCGTATGCTTGCTTGTTTGTTGCTTTGATGGCTTTCTTGCTTGTATACTAGATTGTGTTTGTCCTCTGCCTGTAAATCAGTGTGTTGCTATGTCGGCTTGCTTGCATGTAAACTGCTTTGTATTTGTCTTGTCCATCTGTTTAGAAACTCAATAGTCTGTAGTGTTTTTAATCCCAGTTTCTTGAACATCTGGCCACAGGGACGACAGTTGACAGTTGATTATCCAGTTGGCTAACTTTACATTGTCCCTGTTAAATAAATAAATAAATAAATAAAATAAATGAATAAACCATTTTAATTTAGCTCAGCATAGTTTAGATGGCCTATAACTTTACCCACTCTAAGAATTCATGCATTACATGTTGCCTAAAATCACTGGTCAATAAATAAAGCCTCTTTGAATTTGTCATGGTCATGCGTAAATGACATGTACATTTCATTATTTTATCGCCTTAATATTTTAGATGGGGTGATGCAAATTGCGATTGTGTCGAATTCACTAACACTTTGCAACACCAACTCCCCAAAATTATGGTAGCGAATACACAGTATGATCCTTTGAAATGTGATGTAAATACTTTGCACAAAGAGTTTGTCCATTCAGGATGACTGCTATCATTGCTGCAAGATGCAGCATTGTCACCAACCAATCAGGAAGCAAGGTAGAGGGTTTTCCATCCTAGAAGCTCAAGTCAGATCAGAGAACGCTCCAATTATAAAGGGATATTTAGGGAGCAAGGGTGCAGTCTTAGTCTTACAGCGGAAGTGCTTTGCACTTGCAGCTTGTAATGGAGGGAGTTATTTGCTTGCACAGTGCTCTTTGAGGGCTTGTTAATGCCAGAATTGATTTGCATGAAGAGTGAGTCTGAGTGAATAAGATGAAAACTGCGCTCTTAGCTCAAGCAATTTTGGTGCAAAAAATGTACAGATTGCCCTCACAACTTCTTATTGATTCTGGACCATGGTCTTTAAAAGGAGGAAAAATCAGAAATGCTTTTCTGAAAATATAATAGATTTTTGTCTATATTGGTGATTGTATAGCTTACCAAGTAGAGATCATAGGCCCCCATCTTTACCCCTACACTACATTACTGACAGTCACAAATAGTTGACCTTGCAGGCGTGTTCCTCATTTGCAACTTTACAGCCAGGTTTCCCTTTTCCTCATTATCCTGTGGTTCGGAGGACTCCACCCCCTGTACAGCACTGTATTACAATACTGATACTGGTACCTTGGCGCAATGTCACTTGGAGAGAGAGAAGCAGGCAGAGCAGGGCAGCCAGAGTCCTGCTGAGCTTTGGGCTTTCACTGTGGAGTAGCCAGTCACAGACTACTAAAAATAGCATCCCATACTCAATTCATCAGGGAGTTACTTAGGGGAGTTCTGACTGGCAATAGACTGGGAAAATCACCACCAACTTAACAGCAGAAACTCACAGCAGAAGATGTTTGCTGATATGTAGGCTATTATGTGTCTAAGATTGGAATTTTCTCTACAATATGTGATGCCCGTTGAGGGAAAACAGGTTTATTGCAAGATACTGTTACCACAAGATCAGAAGCAAATGACCATATATGAGTGTGTGACAAACCTCCCGCAGGTCATTATTTAGGGAAAAAAAAATTTTGGATAATATTTTTCATTTAAGGTTCAAGTAGCATACATAGCAGCCAAGACTGTTGTCAATGTTCAGCCACAACCTCATTTTTTTTGCCATAGTAGACAACAACAAGAGAGAATGACACACTATTGTACAGCAGCAGAACTAAATTAAATAGTAAACAAAAAACAAAAACAAAAAAACATACTAGATAATAAATAATCACAAAACCAGACAACTGAAGGTACATGTCTACTTCTTTAGTATTGTGACAAGACATCTGAACACAAAGGATCAACCATATTTATAAATGGTTGACATATTTTCAGAAACCCTTAAAGTTATTGTATAGGCTATCAGTGAGCTTCTCTCGCAGTAAAATCTGTATCTTCGAGAGGCGCACACAACCTGAGAATCACCTCTTGTTACATATTATAGTATTTTAATAAGCTTAGCATTATTTTTGTCATCTACTTGCTTACATCTGCAGCAAGCAGACCTTATGGATATGAACGTTCTACAAGGCACCCCAGGGTTGAACAAACCTCGCCCTTTACCTGACCCCAAAAATGTTGAATAACCGACATTTGTTTCACACTTTGGAGAATTTGGACCTATCGTGTTTCTTAATATTGGCGTACAGTGTAGCCTGTGTAGGATTTTAAATTGGGTTTCTCAGTGTTACTACTGAGAATGCTGTTGTACAGTGTTCTCCAATATTGATTTAAAAATGTTTTCTTCTAGGTTCTTATCCAAGTCATGTTGCCATTCACTCCTCCTGTATTCAGTGGAGTGACTTAACTAAAAACGTTTTATACATCAAATAAATAAATTTTTCAGGAATTGGCTGTATGAGAATTGTCTCCAAAGACGATGTGTTTGGAGCTGATATTTTCTTGAGGATAAAATTTCTCACTTGGAGGTAGAAGCAGTGTGAATTTGGCCATGAGAAATTGTTCTTGAATTAGTACATGGTGTCACCATCCAAGTGCTTTAAAAGCTGGTCCAAACCTTTCTCCTGCCAGTTTTTGAACAGCGACTCATGCATTGGAGTAGGAAGTCTGGGCTAAATGCTATTGGTGCAAGAGGTGAGAAGTGCCCCATTAATTTAAATAGACTTTTATCTTATTCCATGTGTACACAGTGTTTGAGAAAATGTATTTATTTTGTACCTCAGACTTTGCTTTTTTGTAGCTAATAAGATAAACATTGTTTAGATTAAGCATCCCACAATTTATTGACTCAATGCCTGTCCATACCCATTCAAAAATAAATGGTAACTGTGTAGCCCAATGATATAATCCAATATCTGGGACTCCCAAGCCCCCTATATCCTGAGGACATTGGAGTTGGACTTATTTTCATTCTGACTTTTTTCTCTTGCCATGTACATTTTGTGAATGTTGTACTAATACTATTATTATATTGTTGGGCAGCGAGTTAGGTAGCATCTGTGAAGGGTATAACAACCCGGGAATGTTAATGTAAGTACACACTTCTGCCCAGCCATGAAATAGGCATACTGCTCCATCTGTTAGATCCTCCTTAATGTTACTGAGAATTGTCTTCATATTTACTTTTACCATTTTTTAATATGAGGACATATTCTTAACAGTAGCTGATGCAATTCTACATTCATACACTGACATAAAAGGCAGGTCATCCTCATGTTTACACTGAAACCAAGTTGTTGTTCCTGAGGTAAACTGTTTTCCCCCCACACATTTTATACAACACAACTGGTGCTTCTTGAAAATATGAAACAAAATGTATGAAATACCATTTTCTGTCAACCGTTTACAGTCTATTAACAGCTCAAAAAATTTGCAGTGCGTCTGAGTCTCACCTTTTAAACCATGAAGGATGAGTTACAAAGAGCACAATAGTATGATTTCATGTGTCAGCAAACTATAAAGGAGTATTGTGAGCTACATACCACACTATCTGAGTTTAAAACAAATTGAAAGCCTGCCACTGCATTAGCATTATATATCAAAAAATACAGCAAAGTGTGGGATTACCAGAATTCAGCTTCATTCAGGCTATAAACTATCATTACATTCACAATCCCCCCACAATAGGCTGCACCAGCAGGTTGCAGCTTCAAAAGTTACAGCTACCATCTGCCATCAAGATAACTAAAAAGCACAATTTATACAAAAAGCACATTAGTATGACTTACATGTGTCAGCAAACTACAGGAGCAATGTAAGCTTAGCTCTATACCACACTAACTAGGTGAGCATAACCTAACAAGTGGCTGTCATTATTAAATCCCACCCATCACCTAAAACAGCCCAAACCACCTTCAGCTGGATAAAGTGGAGGAGGTAGAGAGGTGGTGTGCGGGGAGTCTTGGCAAACACTTTCTAAAACTAAAAACTTAAGCAGTGTTTCTGTGTGTTTGCGTGCGTGTGCGTGTGTGTGTGCGTGTGCGTGTGTGTGTGTGCGTGTGCGTGTGCGTGTGCGTGTGTGTTGGTGGGACCAGAGCAGTGTGACAGCCAACAGAGGATTTTTTTGTCCCTGAGGGGAAACTCTCCATCCTCCTCCTCCTCCTCCTCCTGCCACAGCTGAGGAGAAACTAGAGCTCAGTTAGAGCTGAGGAAGCTGCCATGGTCTTGAGCGTTCGCACTGTGGCCCATAATAAACCAAACCAGGCGGCATTGTGGGATATCAGTCAGTCACGACAAACTGCCTTCTCATTCCAGTGGTGATTTTGATTCTGCCCACACTGATACAGTAAAAAAAAAAAAAAACCTGTTAATAGTATTGTGTGACTGTTCATTTTCAAAATGTCTTTTCATTTTGAAGTAGGTTATAATTTGCATAAATGATTAAACATGGTTAGGAAGCCAATCAGTGAATTGGAATAACCCAACAAAACCAAAATTTGTTAGTGTATCTTTTTCTACCAAAACGGACAGGAGAGTGTTCCTGCTTATTTTCTACTTTATCTTCATCAAAACGAGCAGAGAGAGAAATGTATGCTGCTTCATCCGTTTCGCCAGACTTTTAAAGATCTTGTTTGTCTTCAGCGCCTCAGCTGAAGGTAAAAGTAGTGAAAATTCAGTGTTCATTGCCAAGTTGTCTCTGCAGGCATGTAGGCGGCGCTCAGCGTTGGCGGAGCTTACCATCAGTCTTGAGTGAAAACAATAAACATCCAGTTTGCTGTCTAGTGCATGCCACCACATTGTGAATGCAGCGTTAAACGGCACAACAAGGCATGGTGGAATAGAGACAGGGAGAGAGAGAGAGCAAAAGTGGTATCAAGGCAGAAATAGAGGCACTGAGAGAGGGAGGAGTGAGGTATGAGGGTAATACAAGACAGCAGGGCAAGTTGTAGTTCATTAGTAACAACTACCACGTTAAATTATAAGAGTGATATATCGGTTTGCTAATATATTTCAATTGAACGTTTTAGTGTCCAGTGGTCTAAATGCTGTTTCTGAGAATTCTGGCTTAAATATCGGCACGAAGCTTTACTCTACAAAACTACTTGATTAACAAATGTATCCCCTTTCATTCACCACTTCCTGTCTAATCAACTAAAGGAATAGTTCACCCAAAATTGAAAATTCAGGCATTATCTACTCACCCCCATGCCAGTTGAAACTCTGGTGTTTGTTAGTCCATATAACACTCCCAGAGCTTCGCAGCACGATGACCTAGCAGCCTTCTCCAAAACAGTTGAAGTCTTTGAGGTTCCTCCAATCTCTAGAGTTCCAAAAATAACCATAAAATTACTCCATTCAGCTCCTGAAGCATAATCCAAGTCTTGTTGGATTATGTTGAATTTTGCTTTTTCCACACACAGAGCAAGCATATGGTGCCAGAAGACTTGGATTATGTTATTTTTGGAATTCGGTCCTCACACACTTCAGTAGTTTCAGCTGGCATGGGCGTGTATAGATAATGACTGAATTTTTATTTGTGGGTGAACTGTTCCTTTAACGTTATGTAAATCTTTTTTGGTCCAAATTCCGTCCTCTGATACTTGATGATTTAATGTGTTTTTGCACAATCTGCCCGCTGAACCTTTTGTTTTCCCCAAAGGGATGCAGTTGTTTTACTGGAGTTGATCTTGTCTTTCACAATTAAACCAATTAGCTTGTCAGCAAAGAGCAAATCCTGCCCACCTTTCCCCCAAGGCAGACATGAGGACATGCTTAATGAAAGTGTGGGGATTAGTCATTGATTTAGGTGTGGTTGTATCATCTGTCCATAATCTGTAACCTATGGTCTCCCACTGATAAATCTATCTCAGTACAGTATTTGGTTTGTAACTTTAAAAAAAATAGCATATTTCTCCAGTCAAAAGAAATGATATTACTTTACTTATTACTCCCTGGGAGAAGTAAGTCTTTACACCGCTTGTTATATTACTTTTCTGTTACTCATCCCATAAGAAACAGGACCAAATAGTGTTCATGTTTAATGTTTCCGCTTGATAAAATTAAAGTAGTGGGAACAATTCCACCCAGAGGAAGTCAACTTGTCCACCATTTCCCATCTAATCTCAATTCAGTATGAGAGGACGATGAGTAATTATGAGGAAAATGAATTGGGTTTAAGGAATAATCATAATTCAACTTCAATCTGATATTTGGAGAGGGTGATAAAAGTAATGATTGTAACTATTAATACTCAATTGAGTAGTTTGTTACAATAAATGATGATATAGGCCTGGGCTGGTACGACATTCAATTTCATTGTAGATCTTTGGACATTCTCAAATGTTTTCTGTAAAATCTCTGTCCACCACGACCTCCAGAAATATCATATCTGCTGTCTCTCCAATGTTTAAGTCTCTATCATGGTTGTATGACCATTAGTTGTTACTAGTGTTACTAGTTATTAGAATATCATAAGTATCATCTCTAACATGTATAAGTCTCCATACGGGTTGCATGACCATTAGTTGGCTACGGTGGATGGCAGGTGCAAACGCACTGCAAGGGCCCAAAGCAGTTGCATTCAGAGAAACTTCAGAAATTATGCAAATTCAAAAACACGTACAAAAATCCTAAGAAAATACAACGCAAACTACAACTTCAGAAACTCGCTGTAGAATGCCAAAGCAAGAATATAAACATGAAACGTGCTGCAAATTCAGAAACGATGCAAATCATTCATCGAAGTGCTTTGGGCCTCTAGAGCAATGGTTCTCAACGTGGGGTCCGGGGACCACCAGGGGTCCTTGAGGGAGTTCCAGGGGGTCCCCTGTAAACTGATGAATTGTTAAAACTTCACCATTATATAATTTACAAGAACTTCACATAATTAAAGACTGCAGAAGAATGAATGTTTTGATCATGTTATTGCTCTAAATACGATATAGATAGTCACGGAAAAAATCATACAAAATCATCTAGCAATAAAAATATTCTCAGATTTGGTTTGAGAGACAAAATCTCATCAAATGGGGGTCTGTGGCCTTAATGTGGACTAAACTGGGGGTCCTTGATGTGAGAATCACTGCTCTTGACCTCTAAGTGGAATAGGTTGATTTTCAACATGAGAGAGAGACAGTTTCAGCCGTTAGGTCCTCTCATCTAGATGTTGTTATGCCTGATATGACTCCTGGGACAGTGTCAGTCATGAAACATCCACCCACACTCTCTGCCCGTCGTGTGATTGTGCGGCAGTATTGATCTTTATAGGAGGAAAGGCAAAGGAGATGTGAGGAAGCTTTCTTCTTCCCGCTGCCAAACTCAACACTCTCTCTCTCTCTCTCTCGTGTCAAAAATCAACCTAGTCCACTTAGCGCTCCCCGAGAGACCTAGAGTGTTTCCGCTTTTATTGACTGGAGCACTTTTCTGTTGCATTTCTTTCCGTGGTTTGCACGTGTGTTTCTAACATGTTTAAGTTACCAGTGTGGTTGTATGACCATCAGCTGGTACATTAGAATATTGTGACATTGAATATTGACCTGAAATTTAAACAATTTAAACAATTAGTGAACACAGAAGAACAATAGCTTTCCCAGTACTAATCAATTCTAATCAGTTCTTCGAAGACTTATTCTATTTTTCTAGTGGATGTTTTGACATTAAGGAAGCCAATTTATTTGTTTACACCCTGCTGATGGTATTGTATGTGCGTCTTATTCTTTGCAACATTTCACACATTTATGTAAAATTCACTCAACAGTGGGGTGTGAACACAGCTAATAACTATCCATACAATGCTCTCCCCCCATGTCGTCCTGTTACCACAGACTGGGAAGCTCGTATTGACAGCCACGGCAGGGTTTTCTACGTAGACCACGTCAACCGGACCACGACTTGGCAGAGACCGAGCCACACCGCCAAGTGTCACCATGGCATCCCCCGCTCGGGATCCACCCAACAGATGGAGCAACTCAACAGGAGGTGAGGGAGAGGAGGGAGGCAGAAAGAGAGAGAGAGAGAGAGAGAGAGAGCGCTCCAGCTGAAGAGTTCAGTCTGTGTAATTCAGGGCTCTGAGACCATGTGCCGTTGTTCACATCATGTTGGAATTACCGCCAATACGAGCCGTTCACATCAGCCTCCTGATGGTAATTAGGCAGCAAACACTGCAGCAAATCCATTAATGTTGGCAGTTCAAGGTGATAAAAATCAAAATTATCATTTATATTCACAATAATTCAAACAATTCTACTTATGAAAAGCAAGTAATGTTTGCTGCAGTTCATTTATGGTTGATTTGAAATTCATAAATAAAAATGATTTTGTATTTGGGCATTCCCATGGCACATGGTTTGACACCACCGGTGTAATGCTTACCAGTTTAAAGGGGCATTAAACCTGGCATAGGCAATTTTTTAGAACCATTTTGGTAAGATTTAGTGAAGTTCTCTTTACATCCCAGCAGCTATCAATAAATCAAATGCTCTGAGAAAGAATCCAGTCTGTTACTGTTCCAGGTCCTGTAGTCAGCCACTCCAAAATCTCAGGGTGCCTGAATCTTGAGTAGAAGTCTTTTTATTGCAGGTAAAATAGAATAGTCTACAATGGTACATAAAAGCAATCATAGCTTTTCTCATTTTCACAACATAACAGCAGCTTAAAAAAGATACAAAAAATTAAATAAATAAAAAGGAGCCCCCCCCAAAAAAAAAAACACCACAGCATTGTGACTACATGAAAGCTCAGATAGCTATTAAAGTGAACAGTAGTTGAACCGCAAGACACACAGGCCAGAAAATAAATAAATAAAAAGAATCAGTGAAACAAAATTACAATTCAAATCAATTCAGTTATCAGGTCAAATGCCACACCCTCATCCCACACCAGCCTCCTCTCTCAGATCCCTTAAATATTCCAACACTGGTCCCCATGCTTTATCGAGTGCTTTTTTCCTTCCAGCAGTCTTAAATCTAAGCTGCTCCACTTGAAGGATCTCACCTAGTTCTCTCAACCACATTTCAAATGTTGGTACAGCCTCAGATTTCCACATTTGAAAAACAAGAGGGTGCCTGAATCTTAATGACCAATCAGGACAGCTCTCTGCAGGGAGGTGTCCCACCCCTGCCTGTCAATCACACACACACACACAGCTCAGTCTAGTCCTGACTAGCCTGGAAACTGCAGAGAGAAAACAAACATATCCACAGAGATGATTGAAGAGATGATGTGAAACAGCCATAATTCAAGCTGAAGTGCTCTGAATCTACACATATAGTATGCTATAGTAGACTACAGTTCATTTCAATAGGATTAATTAATTATCCCGTTACTAACACGTGAGAGTTTGGAGCAAATTGGGGAATGTTATGTTTCACTGAAGTCAATCATTCAATATACTTCAGACAGAACAGAGGGGATTCCGTCTGTAAAGGAGTTGTCATTTGGTCAACCAGCTATCTTTAAAATATATATATATATATATATATATATATATATATTTGTGAAAATTTTGTGCTATCAGTTTTTTTAAAGTATTGAAACAAGTCAGCTAGAAAGAAAGGGAGATGAGAGAGACAATAAAAGAGGAGAGGGTTGAGGTGAAAGTAGAATAGAGAAGAGAATTAGGAAGCGGTGTCTTCTGTAAGAGTGGAGTAATGCTGATATCTGGTGGTTTAATAGGGAAATGCAGTCTATTAACTACATCAATATAAGAAGGGGTACAATTACAATAAAAAAGTAATAAAATTCTGCAAAATGGTGAATATTGATTTAATTTGACTCACTTAACCTTGCAGCTCCCTTGCTTTCAAATCCAGTAATTATGGCACCAGATCAGACTGGTTAATTTTTCAGTTACAGATTGTCTTATACCTGAAGGACAAGATATTGTGCGTCCTTAAATTGTCCAAGTTTAAGGCCTTAATAAAACATTCCATTGTCTTGAATACAGTAATTTGGTCACACTTTATTGGGATAGTCCAGTTCTATCACGCCTGCAGACTACAGCGTGTCACTAAAAAGTCTACTGAGTTTCAGTTGATACAACAGTGTGAAAAGTAGTCTTAGATATTCAGTGTGTGGGTTAGGGGTAATCTCAGGGTTGGGTTTAGGCTTAGAATTGAATTAGGGTTGGGGGTAGGTTTAGGCTAAGGTTACATAGTCTGTACAGATGCAGCAAATAGGCAAGTGACACTTTTGACACAGTTGAGTATCAACACTGGACTATCCAAAAAGTGTTACACTTAATTTGCCATTAATTGCGTCCACAATATGTGAATGGGACCAGCAGCAGCTTTATTTTCTTATGTTGTATTACAACACTGCTCCTCCAGTTGGTCACACTAAGTTTGATTAACACAGAACATGGTTAAGAAAATATGCAAAACCTGTTGGATTTCATGTCCCTAAACATGTTATTTCCTGGTGTCCCTTTTCTTATACTTTTTTCAAAGTATAACTCATTAGCTTAGAAATAGTCTAATTTTACCAGCTTTTTGTTTCTTTATTTTCTTTTTTTTAAAGGATAATACTGGTATCATTTAGTTATAGAATATTTCCCCCAATCATTTTATATATGTATGTAATTAGATTTTTTGATACAAACTTGTCAAACCTAGCTTCAAATTAACTGCTGTCTCGGCTAAGACACCCTAAATAAAAAGACATGAATGAGATATTAAGATGTGTAAGTATAGGGATTATTTCCTTCCATCTCTTCCTGTGGGTGTTACTGTAGGTGTTTGATGGGAAGCAGAGCGTAACGTAATGCAACGTAATCTTACAAAATCAAGTTAATTCTTTATGTTTACTGTAATGGGCTATATTAGCTCTGTGGTAGCTATTTTCCATAATGCACAAAAATGAATGGCCGCAAATGGCTTCTTTCTTCTGAAGATAGGGAAACAAGCTCTGATTTCTCCAACTATGCTGACTGTGTGCAGACCCCACCAGGAATAATGAAGAAGAGGGGGGCAGTCTATACCATTGGCACTAACTTAAAAAATAAATAAATAAATAAAACCCACCGGTATTATCCTTTAAAAGTGGAGATACATTTAATTCCTTCAAACTCCAGCAGGTATAAACTCTCTCTCCTCCTGCAGGTACCAGAACATCCAGAGAACCATGGCCACAGAAGAGGATTGTGGGAATCGTAGGCTGGAGCGGAGTGGCAGCACAGAGACGGAGACTGATTCTGCACCACCAAGTACAGTGTTGAGACTTTATCTGCAAGAAACTTGAGAATTTTCAAATTGATTTACTGCTCCATTAGTCAGTGGCTGTCAAACCACATTTGAACATATCCCAAATGCACACACAGAGACTGATGCACTAATCATCAGTCTAAGTTCTATTACTTTTACAAAACCTATTGATGTAAAAATCTATTGAAGTAAGAAGTAGCTCATTTAAAAGTTACTTTAAAAAACAACAACAAAAAAAAAGGTATCTTTCCATTTGATTTTTCCAGTGCAGTGTTAATAGGATGACAGGACACTT
>OMOV01098382.1:0-10221 GCA_900312565.1 Beryx splendens | reverse complement strand
ATTCTGCGGTATAGCTACAATTTGGCATCCCTGTGGCCACCTTAGACCCTATGAGAACCTAGATAACAAGCATATTATTGGTGCATCCCACCATTGCTCCTCCCATGCTTTTCAGTCATATTTTGCTCTATGTAAATGAGCAAGGTGGTTGGGAGGGGTACATAGTGTGAATATTTTGACTAAAATGATACATCTCAAGTAAGGATAAACAATAAAAATCAATAGTGTAATATATACGAAGCAACAAGCTGTTAGTGATGTGTTCACCTCTATCCAGAAGGGGAATGAAAAAAGGGGGCAAAGGAAATTCAAAATACCTGACCAGTTAGGGCCATTTAAAGGGGCAGTACCTCCATTTTTTTTTAAACCATGAAATTAAGCCATTTTGGGTTAAATAACATGTGACAAAACCAAATTATATACTGGTAAATGGTAAATGGACTGCATTTATATAGCGCTTTTATCCAAAGCGCTTTACAATATGCCTACATTCACCCATTCACACACCGATGGCGGCCAGCTACCACACAGGGTGCTGGCGCCATCATCAGGAGCAATTTGGGGTTCAGTACCTTGCCCACAGACACTTCGACATGCGGACTGGAGGAGCCGGGGATCGAACCACCGACCTCTTTTATCCAAAGCGATTAGTGGACGACCTGCTCTACCGCCTGTTGTGGGTAAGTACACATATGAAGCAATCAAATTATGTGGACCACAATATTTCCGTTAACATAAAGAAAAATATAGAATGCAATGGGGTTTAAAGAAATCTAATTACTCAAGGAAATACACTCCTGGTTCAACAACTCCTGAATACAGTATACAACCCCCACTGCCAGGGGGTTAGGGAAGGGACAAGGAAAAGGTTTGGGGTCAGGCATGGGGTAGAGAATGGTTAAGGTTAGGGTAAAAGACGAGGGACGGGGGTAACCGAGGCCCGAATAGGGATCAGGAGGGGAACGGAATGGGTTTAAGCAAGGAAAAGGGGAATGGTTGGGTTTAGGTAAGGGAGGCGAGAGGTTAAGGTTAGGGGTAGGTGGGGTCCTGACAGGTAAGGGCAAGGAAGAATGATCCAATCTACTGAGGTGATGAACTGGACATCAAATCATGGGAGAAGGTGTTACTAACCAAGGGAAGCACATAAGCACCATCCCCACGAGGCACAAGCTGATTAGGTTAGACAATAAGATCCGTGTTCGGGTTATAAAATAGCTTGATACTGCCGTAACTTGGTGTATCTTAGATTCTCAGACTCCTGTGGAAAGTAAATAAAAAGCATTAGAAATAAGAGACATAGTGGAAAGGGCAGAGTGATGGGGAAGCGGTGACAGACTTGTAGAACAAGGTGCTATGAAAGGCTGCAATGAGCAATTTTGAATCTCACTACGTTTTTTTTACAGTAGGTCTGCATGGTATTTAAAGTTAGGGGGAGGCACTGAAACATGATGTCTGCGTGGAAAGTACAGCGTCATTTCACTTTCATTTCAGTCCAATCAGAAAATTCAAATACGGGGGAAATTGTTTTTTTAAATTCCAACGTAAGAAATAATTCAGAATGGTTGGCTGTAGCATTTTGCGAATCAATTTAAATTTATAAGTAAATCGACGGCAGCCTTGGCACCCAGCTCCTTTCCAGTGAATGGGAGTGACTGCAGCGTGTAGCGGTGTTAACTGTTGACTCTTCGTGGGTTAACTGGAGGAAAAAGGGAAAGTGAAACTGATGTGGCACACTGGAGCGTACCGTTTGCTTTTAATACCTTGTTTTATTCACATAACGCATTTTCTAAAGGATGGATTATTTTAAAGAGAGTATCCTACGCTCCATATGGAATAATACGGTGGCTGGACAACATTTAAGGTGAGTATTTATTTGAATGTAAACAATAGCCTGTTGCAGGCCTACATGCTACTGTAGCCTTATAGATGAGGATGGCTTCAATCTTAAAAAATAATGCTTTGAAAGGCAACAATGCCACAGAGTGTGACGTCTGTTAAATCTGCGAGCACATTTCTTGTGATTTTCTGTCTTTTGAGGCAACATGACAAAGTGAAAGTAATTGCTGGAGACAGAGATGACTTGTACTCTCTGTTTCTTTTACTGTCATAGAAAAAGAGAAGAAGAAGAAACAGTCGGCTAATCATCTTAAAGATATATATATTTTTAGATAAAGAAAACTGCTGATTCAGTAGGCCTATCTGATCGGTGAAATGTAGGCTATTTTCATCGACGGATTATAGAGACAAAGAAATCATATTTGCCCACGCAGATCATGACTAATCATAATAATAGGTTACTATAATAATAACACTATTTACAGACGGTGCACGTGAATGATTTGCCTTCTTACGTAAGGTCATATGAGGCCGATGTGGAGTTCGAAGGCAAAGCAATCCCAAAGTAGGCCATTGCAGATTGCGTCACTGATTTGATGTAACCCAGCAGAGCGGGCCTGCGTTACCAAACCCCTTCATTTTATCCCTGAAATGTCCTTTCTCCATTACATAAACATTAGTTATTCATTAAAAATAACAAAGTAAGGTTATATCATGGGTGTATACGGGATTTATTCATGGGGTTTACAGCGTTATTAAGTCGACATTAATTTTTCATTAAATTAGAAAGTAAGGAGTCAAGATTAAATGGGTGTTTAAGGAGGTTTCAGTGGGATCTCCTCCAGTAATTGTTGCATGAATTGAGTGGTAAATTAATGAAGATGGTTATGTTAAGGGATTACCGGTTCATAGAGTGATTGGTCTAGTTGCATCAGATAAAGAGTAATCTGTAACGGATTACCTTTTTAAAGTTATGTTTTCGTGTCTATTAGTTTATTACAGTTGAACCATCTGGCTAACATAACATCAGTTATAATTAGGTGGAAAGAATGAGTATTGTGCACATGCAACAGCCAGATAAAGTGTGTGTGTGTGTGTGATTGGAGTCACTGTTTTCAAATGGTTCTCGTTTTGGAATTAAAGTGTTCAGTGATAATCCATGAATGTACAGATTTTGGAGTGAGCTATTTAATCTATAATTTCACAATGTCTTTTTCCTTTTAAATGTTTCTTAAAAACCCAGCAACAAGTCACCTTTCCCCCCCAAAATGTCTTTAATGGGATATCCCTGTGCAGTTGGTACATATCACAAACGTCATTTCATAAATGAACGCTAGATGTCGCCGTCGGTCAAGATTTAGATAAATGCTGTATCGTGAATAACCACTAGATGTCGCCAAAGGCATAAAGTGTAACAGACTCTGATGTGTTTTTCTGCTCTATTTATGTCCTGTGAAAAAGGAAGCAACACTGTTTCAGTGCTGATAAAAAAAAAACTATGGGTTATTGTGGTTTGTGCAAGCTTTTTCAAAACCAAAAAGAGAATAACTAGACTACTTACTTGCCAACTTTAGTGCTCTACATGTCTGCTCTAGTTCCCAGGGTAGGATTTTGTTTGTATGTTGCTTGTTTCTGCTCTTTTCCCAGGGTTCCTAGAACCAGGAAGGAAACCGTGCCTCATCTGATTAGGTTCAGCCCATGGGTTCAGCTGTCTTCAATTAATCAGGAGGTTATATACTCTGTCCACGCACACCACACGGATGACATGCATTCTGACGAAGGCTTTGCAGTCGGTTGAACGTTATGGCCTTTTTAACCACG
Organism: Beryx splendens; assembly: GCA_900312565.1. Classification (NCBI taxonomy): domain Eukaryota; kingdom Metazoa; phylum Chordata; class Actinopteri; order Beryciformes; family Berycidae; genus Beryx; species Beryx splendens. Next base: position 6,564 of record OMOV01098382.1, on the reverse strand, counting down.
ACTTGTTGAAAGCTATAAATCAAGTTAGGTTTTACTGAGAGCGTGAGCTGTGCCTCTCCAGTGCTTTTTAGATTTTGTATTTTTGGCTGCACCTGCTCACAGCTGGTTGAAGCGCTGGCCTTCCCTCTAACTTACTCACTTTATTACTTGCTTATACTTATTTAGACTTTGTATTAATGTGTGCACGGGCGTGTGGGAGAGAGAAAGAGCACCAAACTAGCACAGTCCGCGATTGACATACAAGACTAGACGCCACAGACATGCTCTCGATTAATTCACAGACCCAACTTTTATCACTTTCATTGAAATTGCAGAACAGGCGTTGCCCTGCAGAACTGTGGAACATTAATACCCCGTAGCGATTTGGCAACAGAGGCCTACACCAAAAACAGGAAGTCGGGCTTCTAAATTGGGTCAGTGTGACACTTGACCTGCTTTGAACCAGCCTGCCGGAGAGGCTTTATTACACAAGCATTACAGGTCTCATCCAGCGCCACAAACACTCATCACAGTAGCATAACTTAGCTCCAAAATTACATACCGAGATCTACTGTGCCAAAAGATGACTCAGAGATAATTGATGTGGCATAAATGCTAAAACCGTAGTTGACGTGTGTGTGTGTGTCACTTAGCAGGTGAATGTTTGAGCCTGTTTGAGTTATGCTTTTGTCTCGTTTCTATGGGAGCTGTTGTTGAATGCGGTATTATCAGTTTATCAGTTGCCAGCAATCATCTGATCAGATCTAAGTACTGTGGGACAAATAGACAACAGGCGCTCAGAGACGTACACACACAAAGCTGGGGCCGAGCAAAATTTTAAAAAATTGAGCAAGACATGTAATTTCTTTTTTTATTTAGTCTGGAGTTGTGTGAATGTACTGTATGTGCTGTGAGTAGTGGACACGAGTGGTATTGCATCTGGCAACGTCTGTGTTTTCCAATCAACTGTGATGACACCGCAATAAAGTATTCGATCATGAATCTTTGCATTGCTTTGAGCTTTGCGCTGATGTGACATAAAACATTAAAGGGGGAATGCCACCCCATTTCAAGAACTCACTCAATGTTATTCCTGCGCCCCGGGACCGTTCAAGTCAACGCTTGTAAACACGCACCACTACTTCCTGAAGCTGCAAACCGGAGAACTAACCTTTGAATTAGTGGCGGACGTAGTGATGTCACTGGTTTCTAAAAAAACGGACACCGCTCCATAGACGGTGAATGGGGGGCGCTGACTGTGTTCACCCATGAGATTTTTGTGTGATTTCTGGTTCTCGCACCCAAATGAGGTTTAAATTCCGGTTCATACCTGTGGTGGGATGGTAAGCACTGGTAGAATATAAATGCCATTTTGGTGTGACAACTCAACGTGGCATCTTATGGCTCCAAAAATCTGCCCCAGAGCAGCCCCTGATTTTTACATCCGAGTGACGGCACATATTCAAGTGTTCTCCTTCTGGTTTCTGGGTGCACGTTCATAACAACTGTCCTGTCCTAAAATGGGTGGCATTACCCTTTAAGGCGCAGAACAATCTATGGACCACAGGAAGAGGGAGACTGGATCGTGATAGAAATAAGAATATCATATCATTTTTACATGATGTTTGCAGATATTTACAGGTTTTGTGTGTGTGAGAAATACAGATTTTGGCTGGAATACTTTCAGAGCCCCGGGGCTTTACCATAAAAGAGCCAAGAGCAGTGCAGTGGGAACAAAGGGCATCTTTCTGAAGGAAGGTTGACTGTTTGACTTGGGTTGGTTCCTTTACAGTCGTAGTTTACAGTACAGTAAGTCTTTTGTATCCCTTGTCTGTACTTCTGCGCTTTTTAATTGTAGATCTTTTACCTTTTCTGTATTTTTATTACTCTGTACACCGCCTGCCACCATAAGTTGATAAAAAAAAATCCTTTAAGTTTGCGTGATGATACGATAGGTCAGTTGGCTTTTAAACTGATTTCGCCAATGAATAAAAGTCCAGTGTTGTCATGAAAACGAATTGCCCATAGTGAGAGGAATGCTGACGTTTGTTCATGGGGCAGGGGAATGTATTGCAAACAGAGATTTTTTTTGAGAAAAAAATAGCCTGTACTGTACAATAGCTGTGAGGCAATGTCATACTTTTTACCTTTTAAAAACTCCCCACCTCACTAAACTAATAAAAGCAAACAGTATAATGCCGAGTGAGGTAATGCAGTTCAAAGCAGAGTTCTAGCAACGTCCTCTTCAACTGAAATCAGCCGTTTGACTCAAATTGTATTTACTTCGGGTTGAGCCAACCTTGAAACACTGTATGACTGAAATGTGTCTTGTTGGCAGAGACGCATTGACAAGTTATGAAGTAACACATTACATAAGGACACATATGGTGCAAGTACAGCCACACTTCAAAATTGTGTCTTTATTTCTCATCTAGTAGGTGTTTCAAACGAATTTTCCACTTTGCATGAGTAGCCTGTTGGCTGCTGGTCAAACTAAGTAAGCAATGTCAAGAGACCACTTTGGGCTCTGCTAACTTGTGATGGGCATTTGTCATTACTTTTGAAACTTTTGAATGGTTACTCGATGAAACTAATCAGAAAGCTGAGACTATTTGAAAGTCATTGTAGTATAACTCTCTGTGATTGACACCTCATCTGACACTGTCTGAACTGTACTGATGCCGTAAACCCCACCCATCTGGCACCCCAAGGAGTTTAAAACAAACACTAAGAATCCTTGTAAGTATGATTCAATCCAGATCTGACATACAGGAAGGAGAGGAAACTGCCGTGCCCATGCATCTCTCCTCTTTATTCAATGTGTCGGTTAAACAGTAGAAGCAATCAATCAAGTAAGAACTAGTCGTGATTCAGTTGCCTGAATGAAAAGTAACCCAAAAAAACAAGACGGTACTTGGCAGCACTCATGCTTCAGAACTGCCATTCATATCTTACTGAGCTGCTACTGGAAGAGACGATGCCAAAACCCTGTCTGTCTCCAGCGCTGCTTGGCAGGGAGGAGATTTTCACAAGGGGGCGGTGGAGGCCAGAAACCCAGAGAGAGGTTTCCTAAATCTGAGGAGGTTTCTTGGAAATGCCTCGGCGTCTCCTCTCAGCTGCGCTGCCCGCTGGCCGGACGGAGGAACTGCAGCATCTCCTTTCAGTCACGTGATTTAGAGGAAAAGCAAAGTCTCGGTTCTCAGAGAGTCACACTGTAGCGCGGAGCCACAGAGAGAAGCTGCATGACTCTTGACTCAGCAGTGGGGTTTTCATTGCATCATGTGTTTGTCCAGTTTTATTATCCCTTATCTCCAGTTCACAGAGTGAAGAATTGGCTGTAAATGAGTCTGTCTTGGCTTTGACTGAGCAAGTTCATCCTAAAAGCATGACCCTTTCACTCACTTTGGGGCGCTTTTGTCTTTTATGGTTGCAGTTAATTCTCGGTTTTTGGCTGTGGGATTTTGCTATTTCAACACTAAAGGCCAGAAAAGCCACAGTGACACCATGATGGGGAATATTTTTTAAGTCAGGTGCCTTTTTATCAGGGCTGTGTACCACATGCATGTTTAAAAGAGATTCCCCTGTCACTGGTTTGTAGCGAGGGTATTTATGGGAAGTTTTGGTTCCTATTGTTTGTTAAAGCTGTAATACTGTCGCAAGCAGCCTTGTTTTTAGCTTGACTACCATGCGTTTTTTTAATCCATCCATTCAGGTTTGAAAGGGTTTTATAAGCCCAAGGATAGCATCGTCTTATCAACCTATAGGGGAGCATGTAATCCTTCTGTTGAAGTGAAAACGTAAAAATCACCTAAATTTAGAAAGGTTTCACATGACAACAACAATATACAGCTTCTGGCCTTGCAGAAAGTGTGTTAGTCCCGCCCTCCTCCCACGCAGTTGGTCAAGTTCCCGCCTCAATACCTGTCACTGATCTTGAGGAATTGTCTATCTTGAACCGACATCTAGACCGAGGCAGAGGTAACCAGCACTCGGAAAATCACCGCAGGCGCTGAAGAAGCAGACAAACACAATCAATCCTCGATTAAAAAAACAAAATGACAATGCCCGTATTTCACCGTGGGTTTGAACAGGTGTCTGCTGCATGTTTAGCTTTACTTGTCTTTCTATTTGTCCTGCTTTCTGCCGTTGTTGGCATGATTCCCCTGCACGCCCGGCTCACTGCTGGCCACACCCACAGCAACAAAGAAGTCCCAAACATCATTGAAAACTGGCAAACTGGGGCATACACACGCAGGCACAGGGTAAAATATCCAATTTATTGATTTTAATGTTTGTAGAGATAGCTTCAGATACCTGAAGGAGGTCAGATGACCGAAGTGTTGTGAGAAGTGAGGACATTAAATAAAAAAAGTGCACTTATTGGGATAAACTATAATTATCATTCTGCATGTTACAACTATTCTTATCTGACAACTACGTCGCCTGTCATGGAGCAAGACCGCTACCTGTCTGGATGAGAAACTCAGAGAGAGACGCTGCATATTAACCTAAACAAGTTACTACACTAGACTCCAGGCTATTTCTTTCTTTCCAGGAAGAAACACTTAAGAGTAGGAATGAAGTTGAGACATTCACTCTTGTTAATGGGGGATGTTTATCTAGAGACAGCGTTTTCCTGTCTCATGGTAGGGAAACGGGACCGTCTCAGGCAGCTATTATTACATAACTGAGAGGCCCTGCTGTAACTCTTTTCTTGAGGGCTGCTTCAACTGCTGTTGGCTGTGTGTGGGATCTGCTCGCTCAGATAACCCCTTTGCATGCAAATACTTGAGAAATACACCCTGACTCACATCACTGTTGTCGTGTGAAAACCTCACAACTAGGGGTTGAGAAAATTCTGTGAGCCATGAAACAAGGCGGTTTCTTAGTTCCTGAAAGGTTGACATTTGGAAGATGCAAGGTTTTTACTCGACAGTGATGATATACAGTACACTCACACATGATAAATCATGTTCTGTGTAAGTGGATTGTGGGTAGGCAGGCCCCACTTGGACCCACCCACCATTTCCAGAAAACATGTATCAATCAAGCTGACCCATAAAACCAACTTCTCTTTGCTCTTGCTCTTTGCCCTGGCTCTGCTCTTTGGCTGAGTAGTTACTACAGTTCCTGCCCTGTTGCTTAAGGCCCTGAAGGCTACATGTGTTAATAATAAATCTGTTAGCATCTGCAGGGAATTTATAAATGTGACTAAAACACAATTACAGATGTGTAATGATGCATTTGGAATGGACTTGGCAGCGGAAGGAGGGATGTGTCCGCCTTGTGACCAGCTTTTGTCTCTAATAGCTAATAGCTGGCTGCAGTAGCAGTCCTGGACTCTAACACAGAGTAACTGGAGTTCTGGTCAGAGCTTCTGTGTGTGTGTGAGCTGGCAGCTAGCTGCCGATGTTAGTGTAGCTTCGTTGTAGTAGAAAAGCTGATATCTAGCCAGCTAGCTGAAACCTACCGGTCCAACAGAAAACTGGCCAACTCCTCGTCTTCTCCTTCAATACTCGCCAACGGCTGAAAGCCAACCCCAGATTCACTCGTTTTGGAACGAGTCTTGTCTGCTTGGTGTTTCACCTCACTGTTTGTGTTTGGTACCGTTGTGGTAACCGTGTTTAGGCGACATGACATGCGCTTCCCATCTTGTTGAGCTAGGGAGGAGCGGTCAGCTTTGAAAGTTGTGTTTACAAGCCACAACCAACAAAATCATACTCAGTGTGGCTTTAAAGTAAGAAAACGCCAAAATGGGAGTTGCATATTTTTACCCGAAGGCAGTGAAACACTACTGTAGGGAGCAAAAATCGTCACGCTGAGAGCAAAACTTTAGGTCAACCAGTCGAGCCCCAAAATTGTCCATTGCTTATAGTTGTTTTAAATTTAGCATTCTATGAAAAGTATTTTTATTATATTCTTTGGAAGTAATGTCAGCCAACCAGTGCAGTATTGTACAGCGTATGTGTTTTGATTCAGTTATAATCACTATGTTGTAAATTCCTGTGTGGTTTGTGTACCGTTAAAGCCCAGCTGCTAGCCTACCTCATTTGACCTGCTTCTTGTTTCTCTACAAAGCGTGGCTGGTGCCATGCCACCCTGCCACTGCACAGATCCTTCCCCTGTTTGTTTGTGTGTGTGTGTGTCAGCAAGAGACAGGGTTCTGGTCTTTCCTGTAAATCAGCAGACTCTCTCTCTCCCTCCCTCTCTCTCCTCCCCCCCTCCCTCCATGTACCCAGACATACCCACAGATGTACCTACACCCATGCACACACATGCTCACACCCACTCACACACACAATGCCACGCCATCTGGCCAATGTATGGCATCATTTTGCCCCGTGTGTCAGCTAGAGGCATTGCTCTAGTCTTTCCAGTAAATCAGCTGACTTTCTCCCTCTCTTTCCTTCTCTCTCTCACACACTCTCACACACAGATACATGTGTCAGACAGGCAACTCCCACTTTCGGAGATCTTGTATCAATCAACGTACCTCCCACAAAACTTTGCATAACGTACATGGTCTCTGTCTACAAGGCCCTAGGTGTGTTTACTTCCGTGTAGATCGGAAGAGCACACGTCTGA
>OMOV01098378.1:0-11234 GCA_900312565.1 Beryx splendens | reverse complement strand
AGCCAGACAACAATGATTTCCATCTATTACACCCCCCCACACACACACACACACACACACACACACACACTGCTTGAAGGATTTACTGACTGGTGATATTTGTCCGTAGCCTGGTTCCAGACTCCTGAAACTCGTCCCGCCCACTCTTCAGATTTTGTCGAGCGAGTCAGAGAGTCTGGCGTTTCCCTCGTCAGCGGTTTGTTCTCGCTCAGAGAAACAGTCGAGCCAGTCGGCGTCTTTAGGGGCAGAACTGAAGTTTGAACTGATCTTGCAACAGTTTTTCAGTGGCGTTTCAGCAGAATGGATTTCTTGATTAAAACCAAAATAAAAGCATCACATGGTGTGGCTTTACCTGCTCCACAGGACGCAGTCAGAATAAAAAGGAGTCTGACTTGTGTAAAATACAGAATCCAGCACTAATGTGGGCTTATGCTTTTTAAAAGATGGACCTGCGTCAGGCGACTGACAGCGTTATTGCTTATCTGCTGTTCTTTCTGATGAAGCAACAGAAGCTTTATTAGAACATACAGACGTTTTGGTTTGCATCGCGATGATTCAAATTCTCCCTGGAAAATGGGTGAGCGTGCGCAGAAAGAGGATAAATATTCCAACCAAAGAGAGTGATCAGGTGATCAGAATCAGCAAAACTATCCGTCGGAACAGATTATGAAAGGTTTATCCCACCCCTCTCAAACGGAAACGCCAGAAACAGAAGACTGCTATAACTCTAGGAGTCCGTGTCAGGCTGCGTAGTGGAGCGGTAACAAAATGGCCGTCCAGTCTGAATATCAATTTAATCTCCCGTCTGTCCGCAGCACCATGTGACCATCCAGCAGTACATGGGAACCCTGGAGAACCTGCTGTTCACCGCCGAGCTCGACCCCCACATCCTGGCCGTCTACCAGCAGTTCTGTGCCCTGCAGCTCTGAGATGACACGCACACACACACACACACGCACACGCACACACACACACACACACACAGAGAATTGGAACAAGTACCTATGCTAACCCTAATTCGAAGCACACACACAGACATACACACAAAAACCTACCAGCTCTTGCATCAAGAATCTCCTCATTACACTGTGTTTTAGTTTGTTTTTTTTACTTCTACTTCGTGTACAGGTGCCATTCAGTGTCAACCATGTACAACCACAAATGAAGACATTTTGAAAGTAGGAATTCAAACAGAAACCCCAAGTCTGTTTGGTGGATCCCCTGCCATTAATTTGCTGTAGTGTTTTTTTTTTTTTTAAGCTTTTATTTTTTAATTTTTTGCTTGTTTTCCAGTTTTGTTCATTTTTACCACATGATGCTCGTTATTCCTATGAATGGGTCTTTTTAAAAACTTGCTGTCCAAGTCAGTACGGAGCCTGGGGGAAAGAAAAACGAGCATAGGAAAAGGGCGATTTCAGGTCTGCTCCGATTTGATTCTGAATCTAGAGAGCGCTCTACTTTTTTATATGTATTTTATGTGGAATTGGGAAATTATTAAAACTCTGTAGAGTCTTTTTTCTGCCTGTTTTGTTTTGTATCACGGTCGTCTCCGCGGGGGGAAAAAACCTCACACTGTTTCCCCGCCGTGTGACACTGAAGCCATGATGAAATCCCTTGAAACGTCTTCCTCCCTTGTTTTTGTTAAAACGATTTCCCCCGAATTCCTGTCCCCGTTTTGGGAACCGTAGCTTTTCTGAGGTTACCGTCTGATAGTGAAGTACAAGTGTGGCTTGTGTTTTTAGTGTGTTCATTTTTAGGCTCATCATGTAAAATAATGTACAGGAATATGTCTCGGTGACGTTGGTGCAGGGATAAGACAAATGATCAGAAACAAGAACTTCAGTGGTGTTGAGAAATGTTTCAGCAGAACTAAAGGTTTCTAAAATCTTAGCAGAAGATCTTGTGTTTGTGTAAATGACTTGGATCGAAAGTGTTGAGACTTGTGCCTCAAGACTCGAGCAGAACTGACTTGGTGACACCTCCTGTTAAAAAGCCTTTAGTTTAGTAACGTGGCTCCACATTAAAAACACACCAGGGCGTACGGATCAGAGCAGGTCTTCTTCTTCATGTCTCTCTTTTCCTAGTCACCACAACAACAAAACCTACAAACTTCAGTGTTACTTCAGTTACTATTTAGGCTTCTGTTATATATTTGGTGAATTTGGTTTTTGTTATCTTGTAATGAGAAGTACGGTTAGACCAGTTTGCAGATTGATCGGGACGATATTGATCTTTTAAATATTGGATATTGGACATTGGCCAGTCAATGCCGTCCACCTCTGACATGTTGGACGTTCCTCCATGATCACAGCCAATAAAATCTGCAATGAAATTTTATTTTCTTTGCATGTTTTTTTTTTTTTTTTTGGGTGTAAATTCTTGATTTGAAGGCAGCGGTGTATCCCAGAGTTTCCTCTACCACTGAACAGGTGTGGTGTTCCACTCTACCTGAAGAGCTGCGTAGTGTCCCGTGAGATGCTGTTTCAGAGGGTTTTCCACGTCAAAAAGAATAAAACTCGAGGAGGAAACACTGGATACTTGTAAAATTTTGGCATGGAAAGATGTAAAGATACTGAAAACTGGCACAAAGCAGGCAGCTTTAATACAGAAATAACATGAAGGGACTAAAATCTCCTGCCTTTGTCTGGCTGCAGATCTGTCAAACAATATTTGTTGACATAAATTTGGATGAGTTTCTGTATTTTCAGTTTGCTTCGCCTCCGAGAATGCACCTTAAAGGATCAGGCCGGTGTTTTTTAATGCATTGCTTACCGTCGACAAATCCTATGAAAATAAAATCAGCAATGATTTTGTTTTGCCAGTAAGTCTCGTCCATGTAGCCGCTGCCCAACGCAGCCTCATGTCCCAGCAGCCATAAAACTCCATTGTGTTTGTCTATTTTAAAAAATGATTAAAAACATGTGACAGCACCGAGCCACAACTTAATACGCCGGCTGTAAACACTCTGCGATCTCAGGAAAGTAGTAGTAGTCCCCGGCGTAATGAAGAATTTGTTCCCATTTGAATTTGAGTTGGTAAAAACTACAGCAGCCTGACTGTTCATGGAAACGGTTAGCGGTTTTTAAAATTGAAACTGTCTGTGCTGTATTTCAAGGTTGACGGCTAAAAACAGGACGTGGGAAGTCAGAAAGTAACGGGAGGAGAGCAAACACATTGTTGATTTTATTTTCATAGGATTTGTTGACGTAAGCAATGCATTAAAAACAGCGGCCTTATCCTTTAAGGACAACAAAGCATCTGAGAACTCTGGTTTCCAACTGTGGGATGCTTCAGTCACAACATGTCATTATTCTGCTTCATCAGCATTACTAACAAAAGCTCTTAACTTGAGACCGAATAATTTACTTAAAAAATATGATTGCACATTTCACATTTGATCTGATATGATGAAGACACAAACTCGAGGAATATGGACAAACCAGTTAAAGTGGTTTTAATAAGTAGAAAATATGAGCCTGAAAATTCCCAGTGCAAAGAAAACAGCGTACAAACGTGTCATATATCCACCGTGTGCCTCGACGGCACCGCGGTTCGTTCTGATACAGTCAGTGTAAAAGACATCAGGAGCACACACACTGCTCCCATATCCTCAATATTGCTCCCATTTATTGCACGTCTCCGTGTCGCAACTGTCCACAAGCCTTAAAAATGATCTGCAGTCCTTCAAAAGTCTCGAAAAAAATATCCAACTTCAAGGCCTTTAAAAAAACAAACGTTTTTTCCCATTGTACCTGCTCTCCAAGCACAGCCGGGCGTCATGCACCTTAATTCATTTCCTGTTCATTTTCTGACTGCTTTATTTTGGTTTTTGAATTGATTCTATTCAGTTCCAGGTCGTAAAATCTTCAGAAATCTTAAATTAGGCTTTGTGAAACCTGCAGATATCCGTCTCTGACAGGTGAAATCAAAACGGGAACAGAGCTTTCATCTGGACTCACCTATTCTTCAATAGGTGTATATTTATAATATAGAAAATTAGCTAACATGGTGAAAAAGTTCAGGCCTGTTCCCTGGAGGTTGTCGAAAGGCATTCTGGGAAACATCTAGGAAATCATTAACTGCAGGTAGAGGGAAAGTGGGTTCACCAAAAAACGTAAATTACAACATTTCATTAGAAAATAACTGGAATGTATTAAACACCACAGACTGATAACAGTGTAAGATCTGAGGATGGATTATTTTAACAGTAAAAAGTGAATCGCTTCTTCCAGAGCAGCTTCTGTATCAAGAGGCGTCGTGTTTTCTGTCTGGAAGCCCTCCGTACTTCTACCAGTGCCCTCTCCAACCGATCCATCAGTTCAATTAAAGGTAAGTTTTGTGTCAAAACAAAACAAGACAGGCTCAAGACCTGACTGGGAATGCAAGCATTGTTTAAACACACATGTACTTTCTGTCCGTTGGACGCCGTGGTGATGTTTGACCTGCAGAACAGAACAGAACAGAACGGACTGGCTGTCTGCCCAACGTGGCTGGAAAATGTACAAGGTGCATTCAGCAGGTGACTGGTGGAAATGTCCCGTTCACACAGTGCTGTTACAGCATCAGCAAGGGACAAGACTCTTAAAAAAAACAATATTTTGTGTAACTACAGTATTTAAACAAAATCAAAACAAAAGCATATTCAATGGAATGTGAATATATTTTCATTTTAAACAGGATGGTGAGACGATAAAATAACCGAAGTGATACTTAGCAGCTGTACGTCAAACCAGTGAGTAAAGACATTAAAACCCAACTGGAAGTTTAGTTCTAATCTTGCTAAATAAAAAAAAGAAGAGATTATTGACTTGAGAGGAGTTTGCCCTTGAGCTCCAGACCTCCACTGCTGAGTTCAGCTCTGCAGATGGACAGTCGATGTGCCTTATGAAACATGAGTTAGACTTATGAGCCGTGTTAGTGGCAGTGGTAACGAGGTAGTGCCTGTTATTAACCAAGACACTAAGAAAGATATCAAATGTATAAAACAATATACAGGAATGTATTGCAGAGATACACAAAAATACACGAGGAAAGTCTTTCTGCCTGTTCTCTCTTTTTCTACTTGTGCATCTAATCTCTAATCTGGCACACAGTCCATCGTCGTTTCTTTTAACTTCATGATTTGTCATTTGCAAAAACTTTCTGTCACCGAGAGGGACGAAGTGCTCCGTTGTAGGTGTTTTGACCCAAATTTGACGTGAAGATCCTGTCAGTCGTATCCTGTGACTTCAAATCCCTGCAGTAAAGGAGACAGGCGGAGGAAGAGAGGGTGCTGCTGTAGAAGACCACCCCCCCCCCTCTCCTGTCAGTCTTTGACATCACAATCGGTCCATCTCTCTTTTCTGTTTCTTTTACTCTCTCTTGTCACTATCAGCCCGTCTGCCGCCTCCATCTGATCTCAAGTCAGTCATGCTGCGTTCCAGAGACGCCGGAAAAGTCGGAAATTCTGACCTCCAGGGAAAACGCAACGAAACGGCACTTCAGGTCGGAAGAAAGTAACTCAGATGCCGCTGGTGGCACACTAAACAGTACAACGTTTATAATTTTAACACGTTTATAATCCTCAAAAACACTTCAGTTAGATTTTTCAGCATGACAGGTCACCAGATCTCTGCCCGATAAACGAGTCATTTTGTTGTCTTTTGTTTACAAGCCCTGGTTCGCTTGTAATTGGGCAGCGAAACGAACCAAACACAAAGGTGCAACAAACTTTTCCCCTCGGGTTCGGACCAAAGAAAACAAACTGTAGGTGTGACCGCAGCCTTAGTTCTCTCTCTCTCTCTGTCTCTCTCTCTCTGTTCCCTTCATCAGTCTCAGTGGGTTCATTATGTCTCCACGCTCTCCGCACAGTCGCTGGCGACGGAGCCGTTGCTCTGTTTGGTCTCGTGCACAGCTTGAGCCTCGGCCTCCAGTCTCCTGTACCGCGTGTCGAAGAAAATAACAAAGCCGCAGGTGAACACACTGCACAGACCGGCCATCACCAGCATGGACACTGCGGGGGAGAAACACACACACACACACACACACACACACACACACACACACACACACACACACACACACTCAGTGACTGAACAACACTGAGCTAGCATCAGCAAAAGGGTGTGTGTGTGTGTGGGTGTGGGGGGGTGTGTGAGGGCAGAGAAGCACTTCCTCCTGCACTGTCTTAATGAAGAAGTAAGAGAAACTTATCCTTCATTCCAAATAATATGTTGTAATTTTGGAAACTATGAAAAACTATCAAATGAAAAACAACTACATATTGTTTTCTAGGAGGAAATAAATAAATGCATCACACAAAACAGGTGCAAAAAATGCAGATCACATGTCCTTAAATACATTTTCCCACTGATGGATTTGATATTATTGGATCTTTTGTTCAAACTGAATCTGTTTAAACTTCTTTTTGCTCGGACAATAAGCACTTTTGTATTTCATGCCAGTAAAGCGCCTCTGAACTGAACTGAGAGGAATGAGTTCATAACGATTTTAACACCGTTAAAAACAAAGGTAAGTTCCCAAATCAGTCCCATGTAAGATCACCGCGAACGACTAGAGAAGCGAAAGCGGCAACTTAACGGCACATGACAACCTGCAGTGTTCCAGCAGTTACTAAAAACAGCTGAGACACTTCCCGATACTGTGAGCTGTGAGAACAAAGCTTTTCCCTCTCAGGTGCTCCAGCTGTATTTGTAGGTACAGGCAAACTGTTACAGTCTGAACTGATGTGTACGGAAACTACACGCTGTATGAAGGCAACCACAGCTCGACATGCAAAAACACTACGAGGGAGTTTTAAACACAACGGGGGATTCAAGTTCAAATTTCCTCAAACTACCTCTCGCTGCCATTTGGAGTCGCCTGTTGCAGCTTAAAACTGTTTAGCTCTTAATTAGATTTGTCACTTCCTGTGGGTAAAGAAGTTTTCCCTCCAATGACCATACTAGACAGAATGTCATTTGGGCAAATTGGGCTGTCTAACCCCACCGGCCCCTCGAGTCTTTCCCTGGGTATGATCTAATCCTGTGTAGCTCAATGGGGAGAGCAAGGCACCAACACTGGCAGGGTCAGGGGGTTTGACTCCCTCTGGGGGGTGTGTGCTCATGGCAGTGTAAGGTGGTGTAGGGTGGTGTGTGTTTTGTGTCGTACCCCTCCAGCTCAGGGCGGCGTCTCCTCCAGCTGAGCAGGTGGAGAAAGGCGAGTCGGCCAGCTGCCTGGTCAACGCCTGGACCAGGATTATGCAGAGGATAGACTGAACCTGTCTAGGAAAGATCACAAGAAGAGAGTCATGAATAACCGGGTGTGGGTGTGGGTCAGTTGATGAATGTGTGAGTAAAGGTGAGTAGTCTGATAGATTTGTTTCCAGATGTAGGTTACTGTGACACAGTAAACTGTCTTGTCTTTAGCCCGAGTCTCTACTCCAAAACACTCTGAGCTTGAGAAGAGTCGGCTCAGTTCACCTGAACAAACTGTTAGCTAGCTAACTAGCCAGAAAACACGCTGATGTTAATGTCAACATGCTAACGCTAGCTGCTGCTAGCTACGTTAGCTAGTGAGCTAATCAGATGTGTTAAGAAGACAGTGATGTTAGCTGAGCAGATACTATGACTAACGAGCTGACATTAAACACAGAATCAATTAGATATCAGTGATGAAATAATCAGTTCCTAATCAAAAACAGCACAGAAATTAACTGTCTAATCATCTCTGTTGAGACGGCCAAGTATTTTTTTATTGCCCGAGAACTGAGTTCCTCCAATATGGCCGCCAGAGGGTGCATTACATCACCTGAAAGCTCTCTATAACAGACCATAGTTTTTACCTGGACTCACCTGGTCAGTCTGTTGCCTGACAGCAGGTGACCCTGATATCTTTACGCTGTGTGTGTGTGTGTGTGTGGTGCTGAGGCAGTAATACCCCGAGACGAAGATGAGTCCGGCGGACGTGGCCTCGCCGACCGGGTAGGAGCACTCCACTGACAGCTCCATGGCAACCGGGTAGATGGCGAAACCGAAAAAGCCGAAGAGCGAGCAGACGGCGGCTACAGCGACTTGCTGCTGTCGCATCTGAGACACCTGGAGGAGAGACGGGAGAGGAGAGACGGGAGAGGAGAGACGCTGTGAGACAGGAGCAGCAGCGACGGGCTTTCCACAAACTTAACAACAAAGGTATCGATTATTTCAGAAAGGTTTGGTAACAGCTGATGTATCCTTTCAAACCAGGAAGTAGAAGCAGACCTAAGTCCAAACTGGAAACTCCATAGCATATACAGTATATCATTATTATTATCATTATCTATTATGTTTGTATTTAAAGTAATAATCCACGACATTTTCATATAAATAAATGCCCGTTTTGCTAGGGTTTTTTACCGACTGATATAACACAACAGTGACCCAACTTAGAAAAGAAATCATTTCCACTGTCTGTTCTAATCATCCTGGGAGTCTGACAGCCACCACGACTGAACAGACAAAGAAAAGAGAAACTCAAACTGCAGCAACAGGAAAACCCAAGCTCCGCCCACACTGTTTGATTGGCAGGTTGATCTTTGGAAGTGCGGTGCAGAAACACCGCAGCAGTGAGCGCTTCAGATGTAAAACGTATGATTGTGTGATGATAGTATTGTTAGTTTTAGTAGTATTACTGGTTGTGGTCACTGGGCAGAGAACAGCACTGACACTGCCAGGATTGTTCTCTCTCCGCTCCACATGGAAGCCGCTTGGGAGAAAAGTGTCCACTGTTGTGGAAATCGAGCTGTTTGGTGAGAGAGAGACCGGAGACAAAGTATGTCTTTAAGGATATTCAATAAAAGAGTTGGGAGCAAATACAGAAGCACGCTGCAGCATGGTCCAGGACAATATGAGCTGTCTGACCAAGAACAGTAGAAATCGGGATGTATTTATATCTGTGTGTGACGTGAGCAATACAGGAGAACTGTCTGTCATACACAACAGGAATCGCGTTCAGGACTGTAACACAGACAAGCTGGTGGGATCCCGCTTCCAGCAGACGAACCATTGTTAACACACAACAAACAGGATTTGGGTGTCAAAAATGGTTTATGGACGGCCGTGTCAGCGTGCGTATTTATATCTAATGTTCTCAGCTGTGTGTGCAAAGGGTGAAATAACCGTGCGCATGTACAAGGCACATGGCATGTAGAAGTATTGTCTCCTAAGGAAAGGAACTCAAATGGAACTCATTGTTTCATAATCAGGGCAGGGACATATTTCTGTCCTTCAGCCACAGTGGCACGTTTTTTGTTTCTAAACTTCAGCAGCCATTTTTGAAGTCTGACCGGCGAATTTGGTATTTAGAACCAAAAAATAAGATGATGGTTTACCGGTGTCTGGCTGGTGGTAGTCTGGTTTGGATCTGAGTTTTCTTTTCTTTTCCTTTCCCCTCTCACGTGCCTGTACCCAAAGTGCTAGCTATATATAAATCCAATACAGCTAAGTTATCACCTGTCACTATGGAAACACAGGGGACGGAGTGAAAGCAATACCAACGCACGGTGGAAATGTGATTCCAGTGCACAAGCTTTCTTTGTAGATACGGTCTGTGTCCTCTAGGTAACCTCATATATCTGATTTAGTCTCTTTTTTTTTAAACTGTAATCGACGATTTTATCAATAAAACTCTCAGCAGAAAACCAGCGACAGAGGTCAACAGCGAGGTAGATGGAGCCCTTCTACTAGCCTTGAATAACCCATAGGAAGACAGATTACTCTGTTCATGGTGCAGTGTGTGCGGTTTTTTTTTTTTAAACAGCATTAATGCATCTGTAAGCATCTCTGTGTGAAACTGTCCCTTTGTTGTCATTTATCGTCATTTGTCTCCCACATGAAGGAGAAGCACTGTGACCCCAGGACAAGGCCAAAGCACTGAGAATGCATCGTGACATTAAATATACATCAGCATCATGGGAAAAAAAACAACCAGCTGCTTCCTCAGGTCCTTTACTTTTAAAACATATAAAGTCAGAAGAGGTGGATATGTTCCAGCCCGTCTCCTGAAGGTAGAAGAGCTGAAAAGTTGACCTTGGTTTCTACACAACGTAACGTGCAGCTCTGCTGACTGTTGAGCATATTCAAGGAAAGTTATTCAGATTGTGCTTTGGTAAATATCTTGGTAAGTAAACACCAAATAAGGAACCATATGCCAGTGGAGTGACGTAAATAATATGTTGAGAGAGAACAAAAAACGCACACCAATGAGGGAGGTGCCGGACATAAAAATACGCTGAAGCCAAAGGAGGAAGATAACCGGACACTAATGACCCATGCCATCAAATATTTTAATTGACGTTTCAAAAATGTCGATTAAAATATTTGGTATATAATCTGTTCACCAATAATTGTCAATAGGCGGGAAAAAAAGTGAGACTCGTTTTTTATATATTGGCAGAATCTGCCAAAAGTTCTGTCTCTCACTTTTTTTTGCTTATTTACAATTATTGATAAACACAATATTTTCTTCGTTCCACCGGCGTAAGTTTCCTCTGACTGGATTTTGGTGTTACTTGTTCAAACTGAAAGGTTCGGGGGTTTATCATGGCCAGGAGGCAACACAAACCAAGGTACTACCAGCGTTCAACATCACTTTAATCCTCCCTTCCTCTGGAACCCCGTATGTTCCTGCTGGTCTAGGATCAGATCCCAGTTTGCTGCAAGGTATTTTGCTGTCAAAAGCACCAGATAATAACCCAGACAGCATGCTGCGTTCACAGTAACCATCTAAACGACTCGGAAGT
The DNA here is from genome assembly GCA_900312565.1 of Beryx splendens. Taxonomy (NCBI): domain Eukaryota; kingdom Metazoa; phylum Chordata; class Actinopteri; order Beryciformes; family Berycidae; genus Beryx; species Beryx splendens. Next base: position 478 of record OMOV01098378.1, on the reverse strand, counting down.
GTTTACACGTCAAACGCTGTGATTGACATCAAGGTTTTCTGTAGACTTTGGTTTGGTCCTGATCAGCTTTTCTCACACTTAACAGACGTGCACTGACGCCACGTTCACAGGTGAGCAGTACTTTAAACTAGGAAGCTCAAATCTACTGTCTTTCCCATTTGACTTGAACGCAGCATACGATCGAATCCTGCCAGAACCGTCTCGCAGCCTTCACAGTCTTGAGAAGGAAAATATACAGAGAGGAGAGGAGAGGACTGCCCGCTCTCCTTTAGAGATAAAAGAAACCATAAACCAGTGAACATTAACCTCAACAGAGCCCAGGCTCATGCTCTCACCACTGAGAAGGCGATGCAGGCCAGAGCGGAGAGGCTCATGTTGATCTTGATGGCTTCAATGAACTTCTTGGTCTTGTCGACGTAGAGGCCCAGGAGGCCGGCGCCCACGATGCCGAACACGATGAAGAGGGCACCGCACAGGC
>OMOV01098373.1:0-12851 GCA_900312565.1 Beryx splendens | reverse complement strand
TATTGTCGTTAGTTGCTAATGAGCGATCATGGCACAAAGCTGGAGGGTTTTCAGATCTTTGGCGCAAAGTGTTCAGATGGATGGGTGTTAGAAAAGGGTGCAAAGAAAACCTGAAAGTTGTTTTTACCAATGTGAGTTTACCCCTTATTCTGAGAGGAGAGCTTTGAGGATTCAAATGAGTATTTAGCACTGCCCACCCAATAGGACAAGTCACATCCTCAGCCTACAACTCGTCGCTCTGCCGCCACTGCCCTCTTTGTCCTCCAAACCCATCCATTCTCTCATGGCGTTTGAATTGAAGGTGTACCTTTCATATCTCAATATTTTGGCATCAGACCAAGAGCTTGAAGAGGAAACACCTGCTTCCTGGCTCAAGTTACATCCCATTCAGACCTGATATTCCATCCTGTGAGCCACCTTTAACGCCCTCTCTCATCCTTCAATACCACCACATAAAGGGCCAGCCGCAGATACGGCCACACCACAACACCTTCCTCTGCGGTTTACAGTTTATGAATAAACGTATTCACGGCTCACCATGCGCATCAGTCGCTCATGCACAAACATATTTGACCCTCATGTTAGCCCCAGCCAAGAGGCAATGTTTGTCCTAGCCTACATTGGAGCAATGCTCCGACTTTACTGTCCCATCTGTTCAGACCAATGCGGAGCAGCTCAAGCCACATCCATATTAGTCATTACATCCTTGCTTAACCATTTTGAGTCTCCCAGCCTCCAGTGACTGTCTTTCTCACAAACACAGGGTTGCGTGTCGCTTGAAAACCACACTCTGGATTCCCGCAGCATGCCTTCCCGAAGCCACTCAGGAAGGCAATCAACCAGTGCTTACGCTGCATAAATTCAAACCAATTGCCACACTCAATAAACAATGATCTGACGCATTACCTTAAGGCTCGCTTTTCCCTGTAGGGGGAAGTTTGGCATCGTTAGCACCGCAAGTCGCGCTGCTGTACCCGCGTTAAGGCCGCTGTGACGCCACGTCTGTCTCATTAGAGTCCAGAAGCATTCCAGCGGGCCTCTCTACTCCCAAGACCAGGTCATCGAAATTCATTTATACCCATTGATTTCTGCTCCTAAAGCTTTGTTCCCCAGGTCCGAGGTCAGGGTCAGTCAGGCTGTCAGGCTTTTTATATCTCTAGCCTTTCACCCGGGGCAATCATTTCTTGACCGCAGCCTGCTGGTGTAGCACCTAATGACCTTGGGCTGACATCACCCTGCTTCGTACAAGCCAAAGCAGCCAGGCATAACTGAGCCCATCATTTAATGTCAGTACCCTTTCACCTCGATTCAGAAGCTTCCTCTTGTGAAGTGGAGTTTAAATGTAGGATAGGACAAGCTGCCTTTTGGTCTATTCTAAGCCTACAACCAATCACTGAGCCTCAACCATTTTCTCTTTCTCACCTATTTATTTTCTCACCTATGCTCTCCTCATCTATTTCCCCACAGGATTTAAACTGTTACACACCTTCTTCCTGGTATCAGCTGTCTTCCTCATCCCACCCCATCTCACTCCCCTCTGACCATCCCGTCCCCTCCTCCTTGGTTTTGTGATTTATCCACCAGCGTTGTGACTTATTGAAGGGGCGCGTCACTCATAACCTCAGTCTTGACAGCCTTGGCCTGACATTGGCCTGTTGTGTACGAGCCACACCCGCCTGCAGTCTAACGCAAACTAAAATTATACTCCCCTCTCATCTATGGTCAGGCAATAACAAGGAGCTTAGTCTTGTGAAATTGTAAATGATATTTACTCAATGAAACATTTCATGAATATAGTTGAGCAATCTGTGCTGTTAGAGGGGAAATAAGGGTCAACTTAATGTCATTAGTTGAGTGTCCTTAACACCAGAAGAGTTAGAGAGATATGACTGATGATGATTTAGTACCAAGACTGCATGCATCAATATTCACACCTGAGACCTGAGGTTTCTCTGGGCAGCTGTGCAGGTGGGGTGGGATGTGTCCCGAGGTGTGTGAGGTTCACACCTGCAACGTCAACTTGTTTTAAATGTGCAATATCTGTTCTTGACAGAAGGTGAAAGTCAGGCAGCGGGTCTTGGATTCAATCTTGGCTTCCAGTTTGGAACATTTTTTTTTACCTGCCCTACCTGAAGAAATATGTTTACCAACTTTGTAGCTTCCTCTTTAAAACACAACTGGAAACTCATTTTGAGAACTTATAATAGTATACGTTTCCTGAATTTTGAAATGGCTTTAATGATCTTTGGATTTCCAACATAAATGTAGTTCTTACTAATTCTTTAGTATTATTTTTATGTCCCAACACCATGGTACATGTGGAGGACCAAAATAGTCACAAATAAATAAATAAATAAGTGTCAGCGAAATAATTACATAAATAAACACATAAATCAATTAATAATTGATTGATTGTTTTCCTTTAATTAAAAATTATTAAATAATATTATTTTAGAATTATTGTTTTCATAATAACATGAGTATATTTAATTGTATTTTTATTTCATAAAAACAAATGGCTAGTATTTTCAATTACATGATGATATTCTGAATTACATTTTTCAGAGTGGTTCTTTTATTTCCCTTTTTCTTTTTTCATTGCTCCTCTTTTTATTTCATAGTAGTTTTACTGTGGCTCTACTGTCATATAGTGTGACTCTACCCCACTGATGTTGACCTGGTTTCTTCTGTGTGTGTGTGTGTGTGTGTTTGTGTGCAGTGAGCTAGAGGTTTTTTGTGAAACCTCCTGGAGATCTGTCCTCTCTGTCCTGTCTGCCTGAGGAGCCCAGACTCGGACTGAAGCCCCCAGCCTGAGCAGAGCAAAGTGCTGGGAGCTCCTGTTCTTCTCCAGCAGAACCTGATGGAGCCGGTAGGAAGAGGGACCAGAGCCTGTATTAATTCAACATTGATTTATTAGGCTAATTTTCATAGTAATCCTTGGTTTTTTCAATGTGACCATGGCATCCCTCTCTGTGAAGTTCTCAAGACTATTCTTGATGAAACTACCTGCTTAAGCCTTCGTCTGACATTTAGTGAACTGAGAGTTGCCTGTCTGTTTTACCTTGCATCTCAAAGCAATGAATGGAAATCACAATCAGAACAAAACATTAATTCATGCATTGACTTACCTGCTAGAGGTAAAATCACTGATCTCCTGGTAAGTGAATGTCCACTGGCTGCAGCAAGGATCCTCTCTATGTGTGTGACTACTTCCTGGTGTACAAGCCAATCATGGGACGTTTGGCATCTGTCAAATTCAGCTGAAACCACCTAGGGTTAGACTAGTTGCTGTGGGGGACTGTGCTCAGTGGTAGTTTACTATCTGTCTGCTCTGAGTTGAAAGCTCTTTGATTTTCCACAAAGTGATGGATGTTATGGATTTTACATGTGTGCAACCTCATATTTTGACCCCAGTGAAACGGGAAATGATGAAAGCAATACAGTTTCTGGATTCTGAGATTTAAAAAAAAATAGAATTATATTTATTTTATACAATAGATTTTGCTCATTTTCATGAAGGGTGACAATAATTCTGGAGTTGACTGTATATGTATTATGAAATTCCTGTATGATAAGTTCTGAATTTTACAATGCATCAATTCAGAGTAAATGAAAAAATGACTGATATGGACTGATTGCAGCGCAACACTGAATCTATTTTCTGCAGTGGGATTTCGGTCCCTCTCCTGTTTCCTTGGCTGTTTTCCTCAGTGTTTGGACCAGCCGGCGTAAGAAGTGTCAGACTCTGTTCTTCTTGGCCTTCTTGATCTCCCGAAAATAAAAGAGGACAATGCCTCAGTTCATCTTGATGGAAGCAGACATGAGCTGCAGTGTGAGCGGACCTGATAAAGAACTCCTACCTCATGTGGTGTCAGGGGATTGTTGCACCTCCTCCTCCTCAGTGAGAACTGAGATCGTTTTATTCTGCCCCCCTGACAACATCAATGATTTCTGTATATCCCTCGGACCACTATCTTCCTTCACTAAATCACACGTAAAAAAAAACCTTGGTGTGTTGTTCGACTCGGCCCTCAAAGTCGACAGGCAGATCAAATCAAGTCCTTTCTGTCCATGATCTTGAGAAAGTAATTCATGCTCTCATTTCATCACGGCTGGACTACTGCACCTCACTGTACACAGGAGTTGCTAGCTCCTCCCTCTCCCAGCTGCAGCTTGTCCAGTGTGCCGCCGCTAGACTCCTGACTGGCACCCGCAAGCGAAACCACATCACCCCCATACTGGCCTCTCTTCACTGGCTCCTAGTCAGATTTAGAATTGATTTTAAAGTTTTATTATTTGTTTTTAAAGCCCTGAATGGACTGGCACCACCATACATCTCTGACCTCCTGTGCCCCCGTTCCACTTCTAGGTCACTTAGATCCTCTGACCAGATGCAGATGTAAAAACATGCCTTTTCTCTCTGGCCTTTGAATCTTTTTAAAATCGCTCTCTGTATCATGCACATCTTTTTATCTTCTGATCTCTGGGTTATTTATGCTGCTTTAACTCACATACTGTTAACGCACATGCTTTAATTTTAGCGTTCTGTGTATCATGCACGTCTTTTTATCTTTTCTGTTTTCCTGTATTATTGTCTGTCTGATATTTTTTATGTTGTTTTAACTCACATGCTGTACAGCACTTTGGTCAACTCTGGTTGTTAAATGTGCTTTATAAGTAAAATTGATTTGACTTGACTTGACAACACTTCCCACGTGTCATGGCCCTTATTCCTCCCTCTACCACATTGCACTGAATTGATTTATTAAAAAGTAACTTTTGCTTTGAGTATATTTTAAATTAGTTACTTTTCTTGAATTGAGTAGCCTAGGTGTTTACACCAGTGATTTTCCTTCTGCTAAATGCTCAGCACACACCTCCACAAAATTCAGCGTCACAGGACTGTTAGACTCTTAGTCTTGTTATGCTATGGCCGGTAGGTTCATAACTTATAAAACAAAATCTCAATCTTCATCACTTTAGCGTTCTGCTAACTTCAGTATGTAAACACATCAAGTTATGTTTGAAGTTTCACAGGAAGAGAGATCTTCTGCCAGTGGAAGTGCATTCTATTAATTGAATTTTAGGCCCATGTTACCAATCCCCTAAACAAGCCTGGCAGGTTTACCTGTGTGCCATTAAATTTAGCCAGCACTAGCGCTGACACAGGTTCTCATTTCCTCACTTTTAGGATAATGCTAGTCACCTATAATTACTTAACATACTGTATGCTAAAGCACTAGCATGTGCACCAGACAGAGCTATCTACCGGAGGCACAGAGATGGTTTTAGGCTACTCTCGTCATTTGCATGTTGCAAGAGCACCAACTCACCTGAGAACTATAGTGCCTCTAGATATACATAGACACTGAAATCATGCATGTGTTCCTGGTAAATTGGCTCTTTAGCATACACTAGTGATAGAGTGATAGTAGGCTCCTATTAACACTACCAAGGCCAAGCCACCTTCAGTTAACTCCTGTTTTGAGTTTTAGAACTGAAATCTCTCAGCTTGCTAAATGTGTTGGTAGACCTTCAAAATCATGTAAGGAAATAGTGCTTATTCTTTACTTCCTTCAGCTGACCGGTAGTTTTACATCTGTTAGATTAGTGGTTGAAAACTATTGGTCTAACACCATTGGCCCGATCGTTTTTCCGATTAAGAAATGGCTGTTGAATAAAGCACCACCAGACCCTGAATCGCTTGACCAAATCTGAGAGTGGGCGGGTCAACCAGGCTAGGACCGGATGCTTCTTAATCACAGTATATCTAATCCACACTCATCTGAGCCTCACATACTTAAAGTCACACATACATAAAAGTGAGATTTAGATTATATTATTCTTGTGCATATATTTTATGATAATATGTGCATTTTGCAATGTATTTCATTTTGGTAAATGGCTGCATTTCCTATGCTAAGTTTGAAAAGAGGATTTTATTTGCAACATGAATATTCATGTAAAGAATACATAATAGGGATTTTTATGTGCAATCCTACCACTGATAATGGGTTTTCAAAGAATGCTGTCTAATGTCACTTGAATGACACATCAATGCTAGATACTCTACACCTGTACGGCAGGTGGCACACTCCTGAGGTGAGTATGAAACTTGGAATTTCATGAACATTCACATTTCAATGATTTCCTTTTAAGTAAAACCATTTTCCTGCTTTTATTTCAACCCAACTTTAACAGCCACATAATCACCACCAAGAAATGGCTGCCCATCAATAGCTGTGGGTTTTAACGTTAATTGCCTTGTCACAAAGACAGTAAACCATCAGTACGCTGAATCTATCTGCAGAGCTGTAAGCAACAGAGAGAGCACTGCACTGACATTGTCAAGTGGAGCCAAAAAAAACAATCTATGCACTGTAAGTGCTTTGGACAGAAGTGTTCACTAAAAGGCACATATTATATTAACAAATGCTGTACAAGCCAAGCCCATTTCCACTCACATTGTTGATCCAGGAGATATAGGTGCTGACGCAGGTGAAGGCGGAGGGTTTCCTGGGGTAGTTGCAGCCCATGCTGGAGCCCAAGCTCACCACACCGTGGACGTCCCAGGCAAGAGGGCCGTCAGGTTTCTGGCAGTTCAGGGGGCCACCAGAGTCTCCCTGAGGGGCAACAGAGCCAGACGTGATGTTCAAAGCATGGCGAAGACATTCAGAAATTGTACATATATAATAATCATTATGGCATTATGGTGTAAAACTATTCTAAACTGTAAGGCTGGTATATTTTCACAGGAACTCCATTTCTATATTACATGAGACTGTAGAATAAAGCTTAAGGAGTTTCTTAAGGATCAGCAGAGATTATCTCTGGACTATACCTTTCAACATCCAACTAATTAATGTATTTTTTAATGTCATTTGGCCCATGGAGCAAGACCAGCCTCAAAGCCAGGAAAAATAATCGATCGCAAAGGATTACCCAATCAGCAAATAGATCCCGCCCCATTCACTTTGAGATGGCTGAGACATTATGAAAAGTGTCATTATGAAATAAAAAGAGGAGCAATGAAAAAAGAAAAAGGGAAATAAAAGAACCACTTTGAAAAATCTAATTCTGAATAATATCATCATGTAATCGAAAATAAAAGCCATTTGAATTTTTTTTTAAAAGTTTTTATGAAATATAATCATGTTATTATGAAAACAATTATTATTAAATAATATTTTTTTGACAACTTCTACAACTTCAAACACATTATTCAGCTCAAGAGCAATACAGGTACATGATAGAAACTCCATGTGCACACCACATAGATTTTGGAGCAACTTGCTGCATAAATTTCCATATTAATGGGAAAAACAGATTTTCTTGAAACTACTGTAATTAATGATCTCATTAGCATCACTGGTTATGTTTAATAAATCATGGTGATTTTGGCAGCAGATTAGGTGCCTCTTGTATAAAACTCTCTTACTTATCCAGGAACTTGCTTGCAGCCATGCCTTGCTTCACACTGGCTACAGAGGGAGGCCACAGCCTCCCTCTGTAGCCCCTGAGCCGCTCCACTGGGGGAGCTGGGAGTTACAGTAAGTGCCTTGCTCAAGAGCGCGATGGCAGTTGTTGAGGGAAGGATGTTTCTCACTCAGTTTTCCCAAGCGCATTTTCCCAGACGCTCTGGAGATTTGAACTGGCATCCTGCCAGTCACAAAGCCACCTCTCTAACCTCGAGACTGTCGTCGCCCCTGTTTTGCCCCTGTAAGGCAGCAAAGTGCATTCCATTGCAGTGAAGCAGTGATGTGTCGGTGTTTCCACACTTAGCATCCTGGCAGAATAAAAACATCTTGTGTTAAAAAGGCCGGGCACTACTGCTCTGCTGCAAATTAGCTGTAGAAATGTTAATAAGATATAGGATAGAATATAGAATCAATTATCAATTAATCAATCAATCAATCTTTCAATAACTCATTCATGAATTCATCATTCATCATTTGCCCATCACTACTCTGTAACAAACAATAGCACATAAGATTGCAAAGTCATATTGTAATTTAGGTAGGCTGAAGGTTGTTCGGTCAATTAGTCAATAAGTGATCAACTAAAAGTCATCGATGCAATGCATTAATTATTGTTGACACATGCATCATACCACAGCATGTTAATGACAAGGTAAGAATATTGTAGACAGGTCTTAGCTATTTATCACCCTATTTGTTAACGTTTGTCTGATTTCCTTGTCTGTTCAGAGATTTAAAAAAAACAATAAAATAAAATATATAGGTATATGAAATACCCCAAGGTTATTCACGATTGGTTTAAAAAAATATTTGTCTGTTTTACAGGTACACTGCAAATGTTTGAGAAGACACTGAGATTAATTTATAGCATTCTTTCACCATTTATTATTATTTCAGCAAATATTATTGTTATATTAGACTGGTAAAGCTTTCCACAATCCATCATGGTTCCATGGTCCACTGTAATAATGATGAATGATTTTTCTTTATAAATAAAATGTCAGTCTGCACGTTTCAAAACAGACTGACAAAGCGCTTCATGACAATGAAACAATAACAACTTAAAGCCAGTATAAACCATAAAAAAGGTCAGACATTAATTAAAAACAGATCAAATCTGTCTAGAAAATTTTGTTTTAATCGTTTATTTATATGTATTATATTTACAATTTCTGTTTGATTCTGTTTGACTTGGTCTGACGTGGACTTCATGGGACATTTCTGTTATATATTAGTAAAAAGGAAACAGATTTAAGTATAAAACTGTGTGTATGTGATTCATTGTCCCTCTAGGGACGCAAAAGCTGGCAGACTATTTTAATGAACCTTTAGATAAGCCTGGCCAGATGTTGCTTTGGACTTGCTGAATAGCTTGAGACGGAAACAGCTCACATGTGCCAGACCACATCAGTCTACTAGTGTTGAAATAAATACTGTGGTTGAAATAATAAAAGACTTTTTCCAAAATTAATTCTCTGGTCTACAACTTAGATAACGGCCACCGCTATTCATCCAGATTTAACAGTTAAGATAAATCTCTCCATAGTCCCGCACTGTTGAATGCAACTTCATCATCATTTGTCTTTTTTATGCGTTCATTATAAACACCAAATCATCCAATCCCATAATCAAGCTGGCAGGCACTCCCTAATGTGTTGATGAAATGCTAAATGTAATGGTGGTATAATGGGCAGGAGATCGATTGGACTGTAGCAGTGTGGTTGTACCGCAACCAAGCACATGAGAGAGGCAGTTCTCCAGTGAATAAAGCTTTTATTGTGAAAACAGTAGAACAGAACCAGGCTGCAGTCCAGTGTAGCCTACTAGGCAAACCAACCAGATACATAGTTAGGAGTTAGGGCTTGTTTGTCAGTCCAGACCAAAACAGTAGACAGACAATAATTCAACTATCTAATATCCATGAGTTTTTTTCTCCTGTCGTCTCCAGCCACACACTGGGGGAAGCAGCCTTGTCTACTGAGTGACAGGCTTGATTACAGGGAAAGGTAACCATGTGCTGTGGAGGGCCGTGACTCTGCCGGTTTCCATTCCAACCAAACACTTTCACTGATCAGCACAACTTCAACCAGAGAGGAGAAACTAATCAGCTGCCCCGCTCTAGATTCGAGTGGCTCCAGGTGTGAGTGGCCTGTAGTGCTGCTGGCAGGCACCGGATGGAGCCAACGGGTGGGACCATAGCAGCCCTCTGTCACTAAGCCCTGATCCCCTCACATCACGTTCACTGCATTGGTCTGTTGTTTTAATAGAAAACAACCTTTTATAATAATATGACATAGTCCTAACCATTTTTCCCCACACTGCCAACTGTATGGTTAAATCCACATTATGCATGTAGAATCACCTGTTTTGAAACCGTGATTGTGCCTTGAAATTGCACTAGTGCATTGTTTTTTTCAATCAGGTGCTTTGTAAATGAATGGGGCAAATCTATAGACTGTCAGCTATTGAGTCCCACATTTATTTGCTTTTAAGTTTGAATGTGTTAGAAAATCACATTGTTGTCACATTGTCTCTCACACAAGCTTTGCACAAGCTGTCAGCTGACAGTCTGCGCTTTGGCATCATATATATCCTGTGATCAGAAATACAAGTTTCATAAAGGTGCAACCGAAACAACACATTTAACCCACTGTGTCAGTACTGTTGCTATAAACATGCTGTTTCCTAGTAACAGACCATGTATGTATGACCATGACCATGGGGGAAGAGGTAAAGGAAGTCCCTGTATTTGCCCTCCCTCTACAATGATAAGTCCTTTTTTGGAAATGCTCTCTGATGTGTCTTGACCTGCAGTATACTCTTCTATCTGACATGAACTCCCCGTCAGCCTCTCCTTTGCTCGACTCCTTTGGAGCACTTCTTTGAAACAGTACCTCTTTCGCCCGCTGTTGCTTTACAATCCCTCTCTCTCTCACCAAACATAACTCTCCTTCTCCTTTTTATATCTTCTCCTTCCTGCTTTTCTTCTCTGTCTCCGGCCTTTTTCTGAGTTACCTCATGCTGAACAGCTTAGTCGGCTCTCAAGTAAAAACACAGTATAAACAAAAACCTGGCAGAGGAAGAGCGTGATAGTCCTCTGTTGAATCCCCCTTGTTTCTCTGGTTCCATCCAGCCAGGCAAAGGAAATCCAGCCAAGGCACTATCCCCTCCCTTCATCATACCCTCCTGCTGTTCCCTCTCTCCTCCCACCTTCGGGCAAATTCCCAATTTTTTTTTTTTTTGGTTCAGCCTTTCCTTATCACATCTCCTTATCTCCTCTAGTGTGGAGTAAGGCTCCAGCAAAGCAGTCATGTTGCTTCATATCTTTTATTGTGATCCTGGTACAACCTATTGAGAAACAAACAGGACGGTGTTTCAGCCACAGACTGCATTCCATACTTGTACTATCAGTAGACTTTGGTAAAGTCTGCAGTACTATCCTCGCACATTCATCTACTGTTGTTGTGAAGAACAAGAGGCTTCTTGAAAATTCAATTGAACTTTATTTAAAATCATCATCAACATCATCATCATCATCATCATCATATATGATGTATAAAAATATTAAGCTCTAGAAAAATGGTCCAACATCTTGATTAGAGATTAGGTGACTGGGAGCGTCTAACTGCAGCTGCTAAAACACATTCTACTGTAGAAGCATCACTGATGTACAATACATGTGGTTATTACCAGAAAGAGAAGGTAGTTTAAAAGCAGGATCTAAATGGAGATGGTGATGACTGCTGTAATTGTTTGACATGTACTGTTAAACGTTTGTAAGCCTATCTCAGAACCTTAGTCTTTGGTCATTATTCATGTATGCTGTATGTGAAATGTGTGTTGTAGGTTTTATATGTACATATGTTCTCCTTGGTCCCTATTTTGGTCCAGTTAAGTCTCGAAAACAGCTAGGTCGCACCTCTCCTCCAAGCTAATACACAGCTGGTTCCCCATCCTCTGTGAGTGGCCTATCAGAGGGGAGAAGGAGGAGTGTCTCGGGTTCGGGACGCGGCGGGTGCCGGTCGGGCTCAGGGGTTGTTGTTGATGATCTGCCTTGGTCGCCCGTAGCCTGTCATGCCGGCCTGAGACGCTCCTCTATTTGTACCCATTTGCAGGCCGATGACACTTTTACCCTCGTTCAGCTGCTCCTCGGAGAAGTCTCGCTTGTTCTCTTGCGACTTCCTGCACACACACACACACACAAACACATCTCAGTCCAAAATGTCATTCTTCAACACTGGAATGAGGTCCTCTTTTGTTTCCACAGAGAGAACAGCTCAAACTCACTTATGGAACCAGCTGGCGTCTCCTTGGTAATACCCATCATTCTTCGTGACGGCCAAACTCCCCAGAGCCATCAGGGTCCGCTGGACGGCAGCCAGGTCCTTCCCTTAAGACACGTATCAATCTCACATTAACAGAGCACACACCCAACGACAGGGCTGGGAGAGTGACTTTCTCTCTCCGCCACTGACTACAGCTTGGTATCAGGCCAATGTAACCAGTTATTTCCCCCCTAATATTGTCCTTAATCTGTGCTCGCTGAAAAAATATTAAAGCTTCACGAGACCGACAGCATAATCGCACAGATGGGGTCGTCTGCTGTGTGTCTTACCTTCATAGAGGTCGACTGTCTGGAACATGTCCGTTTTGGTGATCCCATACTTTTCCGCGGCGCTGAGGAACAGGGAGATTTGCTCCATCTGCTTGAATACCATGGGGGAGGTCTTGATGCTCTTGATGGGCTTGTTTGCACCACACAGGCTGTTGATGAGCTGACACAGCACCTGGAGACAGAGAGGAGAAGCAGGCTCAGCAGCTAGAGCAGCAGATCCCCCCCCCTGAACATACTGCACACATCAAGAATTTCAATACAGTACATAGACAACTACACTTATGCAAAGCCAGCACTCACACATCCATCCTTGAGCCAGTTCTGGAAGCCCATCTTGCCTGGCTCGGGCTGCCCCACAGCAGGGCCGCACTGGGCGACGATCCACTCAGTCAGCTTTTCCTCCAGCTCCGGGTCGTATTTTTTATCAATCTTGCTCTGTACCTCTCGGCTCAGGCCATAGGAGGGACCTTTGTTTGCCATGCTGATCCTGTTGGGAGGGAAAGTTAGCGTTAGATACGCAAGTGACTTAGCAAACTTTAATCCTTGGCTCTGTTACCATTCGGTGATTTAACATGGATATTTAATAGGTGTGACAACATTCACAGTCAAGGCCCTGCCCGGCCCACACCCACAATATTAGCCTGCAGTCAGGACGCATAGGAAATTAATCACCATCTTCTGACGTGTGTGTGTGTGTGTGTGTGTGTGTGTGTGTGTGTGTGCGTGTGTGTGTGTGTGTGTGTGGTTGTCTGTCTGTC
>OMOV01098367.1:0-12997 GCA_900312565.1 Beryx splendens | reverse complement strand
GTGAGCAGCGGAGGCTGGCGGCCCACCAGAGGACAGCGGCCCCGGGAAGGACGCACCAGCAGGCGACCGACAACCGAGCCACACTTACGGATAAAGCCAGTGTCACCTGCACTCACTGTTAAGTAGGCCTACGTCCAACAAAAAAAAACTCTGGTCGTTTCAAGGACGTGAACAGACTCTCCCCCTCTTCCGAAAAGAGGACTTTTACGCTGTTTAAGGGAACTAGCTTCTTAACCTTTTATGGTGTTGGTATTGTATTTTTCTTTTTTTAACAGATTGTATTTATTACTTTTTGGTGATAAACTCTTGTTGACCCATCTTATGGTTTCGGCTCCTTGGTTGCCTCAGCGTCGCTCCGTTACCCGACCAAACGAACAAAGAACCCTCTACGTCAACAGAGTTACTGTTAGTATGAACACATCACACACGGTCCAGCCATATACTAGTCTAGGTTTTGACCTAGTCTTGTTCATATTAAATCTTTGTCAATTGTTCTTCAGGAGCAGCTGAGCTGCATATTTGTGGTTCTTTTTGATTCATGCACCTTGAAGGAGCTGCAATCATGCAGTTAACACCGTTCTCTGGTCACGCACCTTTTCTCATTTGTCATGAGAAGGGCTGTCACGATATCAGATTTTCACGACATGATTATCTTGGCCAAAGGAATTCACGATAACGTTATTATCGTGATATCTATAGAAAATTTGAATAATAATAATAATAATAAATAATAATAATAATGCTATCAGTCAAATTCATCTTTAACTTTGTTTATTGTGTGTTTTTCTCTTTTTTGGCAAATGAATTACACTCAAAATACGAGCGTAGGGAGGTGGAGAGAGTCTGTAACCATAACTAAACAAAAGCGTACACAAAGAGCAATTACACTTAATGGATAGTGAAAAGGCAACCAGATGAATTGATAAACAAAAGATCCACAAGGCCTAACATCTGCCATCAATACCACTGAATAGAAGACACACAGACCTCATAAGTTCAAGGCTGGCAGACACATTGCACCAACAATTATGCAGTGAGTTCTACCAAAAGACAACAACAAAAAAAGCCCAGGGAGGCTAAGCGAGGAAAAATAAAAGAGATTAATTACAGAAAACTATTTACTATCTAACTATTTACTAACTATATACTTTATTAACTATTTAAATTTAAAATGGCATGATATTATCATATGTGCATTGTTAACATGATATCAATATTTCATTTTTTAAATATCAAGGTTATCGTCAATACCGGTTTATTGCAACACCCCTAGTCATAAGTGACAGTGAGGATGATTTTTTTGTGTATAGATTTTAAGAGATTGCTATTTAAAATATGTTGTATTTTCAGTATGTTAACTCAAAATGCCTATATTTTGACTAAATACATCTCTCACTCAAAGTATATTGATACATTTGTTGAAGGAGTATTTGTGCTAGTTACATCTTTGTCTAATGGCCATCTCCCTACAATGCCTACTTTTTATGGAACATTTATATTTTTTTGGATACCGATGATGGCATATGCCAAAACGTCTGTTTTTCATTCCTTTTTTGAGCACCACACTTTTCACACCATCACTTTTCTCATTAAATCTCAGCTCCTTGTATTTTCTATGCAGTGTGGGAACTCTTTGCAACTTTGCCTTACGGCTTCATCCTATAACCACGAGCCACTTTCTATTTTTATGCCTAGGGGCAGACCATCCACTTGCTTTTTCTAACATTTACAGTTTAGCCGTTTAGCTGATGCTCTTGCAGAGCAACTTACAATAAATGAGTAGGCCGGGGCTCAATATCTTGCTCAGGATCACTTGGACAGTTACACATGGCTCTTACTGGACCCACTGGCTGCTGAGGGAATCGAATATGGGACTTTCTGGTTACTGGATACTGCCGACTCTGCTGCCCATTATAGAGGCATTACATTCCTGTTTTTCAACTGACTTGAACCTCCACAGTCAGAAACACAGGTGGGGACATGACGTGTGTCACATGACTTCGACTCAGACTTGAGTCACAGTTTTAATTGCTTGAGATTTGACTTGATGCATGAGGAGAAGACCTGAGACTTGACTTGATGCATGAGGAGAAGACTTGAGATTTGACTTGATGCATGAGGAGAAGACCTGAGACTTGACTTGATGCATGAAGAGAAGATTTGACTTGGGTTCTGGTGACTTGGAACTTGACTTTGAATTGTACTTTGATGACTTGAAACGGTTTCTAAAGTCGTGACAAAAGAGCTTGCGTTTGTGTAAATGACTTGGATTGAAAGATGTGACATTTGTTCCACCAAATATTGTGTTTTCTGAATTTGTACGGAATGACTGAATTCATTGAAGTTGAAACTGATTATAGAACTCAAACTCACTTACCAAGTTTTTATCCTGTTAAAACCATATTGCATAGATATTTTGTTTTCTTTAAGATATGAAATTGATACTGGACTCTTGAATTGTTCTGACTTGACTAGACTTGACACTTGTGCATCAAAACCTGAGACTAAAACTTGAGACTAACTAGCAAAATTGACCTCTGGATAAATACTGAGAAATACAAAAGTAGAACTTCACTTTATTGCACATAATTTAATTATAGCATTTTCTATGGAAACACCCAATATCCCATATTCCAAGTGACTGGAAGATAAATCAAATAACAAAATTACTGCAATTGAAATTGCATGATCAATGGCCAATCACAATGCATTTCTGGGGCGACACCGGGGGTGATTAATCAGATTTCAGGTTAATGCAGTTGGTTACAGAATAATACACTACTACACTGTTATTACCACCATTCATCACTTTGTCAGTTTGCATCTTTTTACTCAAATCTCGGCTGGGCTGCTACAGCTGTGCAGGGTGTCAACGGTAACAGCATCATGCCTCAGTAATGTAATATCACCTGATCATCATCAGGTGATATTACATGACCAGCTCCTGTTATCACCTCTGTAACTGAGCTCACTTGCCCACAGCATTTCCAGCGCCTTTCTTTGCTTCACACGCGCGGATAATGCAGGGTGTGGAGAAATGGAAAGAGTAAGAAAATCTGCGAAGAAACATTCAATAATGTTCTAAAGATTTACCCCCAAAGGAGCATTAATTCCACAAACAATATTAGATTTTTCTTCTCCGAAGCCAAGCAGAAGAAGCTGCAATTTAACTTGATCTATGGATTTCATTTAACGTTATCTAATATGGCTCTCTGAATCTCATTCGTTCAGGCACTGAACAGTGAGGCTTATTACTCTGAAAGACAGTGTAAATGGTTTCACAATCAAACGTGGAATGCTTCTTTAGTAAGCACTTCGCAGCATGGATTTTGGTTTCTGCTTCCACGCCATGGAACAGATTCCCCTATTCGTTGTGTGGAAGAAAAACAACTTGATATATCAGGGCTATATTAAAGCTGTTGAGCTTTCAATAAGGTTGTAATATTTTAAGCATTTTCATTAACCTCTAAAATCGAATCAATTGAGAAAGATTGATAAATAAAGAGCCTCATTAAGAAGCTTTCATGCAGCACGAGGCATCATTGCTGTATGTCACTATATAGTTATACTGGCTTGTGTGGAGCTTCAGTTTGAATGTCTGGCTTTGAATGAAAAGGCTGACACAAAAGAGACATGCATTCATTACTGCTATTAATTTGCTAAATCAAACACACTGCGCAGATGTTGCCTACCTCCCATGCAAGCATTTTTACTCAATTAAAAGTAATCCAAAGATATAAACTGTTAATTATAAAACACATTTTATTCATAATTTAAGTATAAATTAACGATTCCCCAGGATGGGTTGCTAAATTATGCTGAACGGTGTCAGCAGAATTCTTCTCTGAGCGTATGGATTACAAAACTGAGAGCATGCTTCTTCTTTTTTTAACCGGTGTGAAGGAGTTCTCTCTGCTCATCAACACTTAGATGCTCCATAGGTTTATGCCATTATCACTATTCAATTGTGATTTCATCATCTCATGCAAATGTATAGTCAAATTTAGTAATTCTGTTGGGAGGCCTTATGTGTGGCTGCAGCATGTGGGGAGATATACAGTCATCACATGTGAAGTTCGGTAATTTACTTTGTCGAAAAGAGAATATAATGCACAGAAAAATAAAGGTGTGAACTGAAAATGGTTCTTCGGAGTGATGCCATAGAAGAACCATTAGTGGTTCCACAAAGAACGAAGACCAGCGTTCTTTAAAGAACCATTTCTGCATTCTTTTGCTTAGACACCTGCAATGTGTTTTTCTTTATCTGCCCTTGTACGGCCTCATTTGCAATTGCAAATATATGCACAAATATATACTATGGAGGAGTTTGGTTATTTTTCACATTTATGCCATCACCCATATCATCCAGTATCTAAGAATTAAGAACCATATATGGTTCTTTGGGATATTAAAAGGTTCTCGTAAGGTTCTTTGTGGAACCAGAAATGGTTCTTCTATGACATCACTCCGAAGAACCATTTTCGTTGTTCTAGTGCCCGTATTCGTTCATCCGGTTTCTGAAGGCTTCCCTGGAGACTCTGCCACCGTTCTGCGGGTCAGGACTTCTCCTCACTTCTGTGTTGTGCCTGACAGAATTGTTCGCAAACACAAAATGAAGATGTCATGGTGCATACAAAGCCGCGGAGTACTCAACAACATTGCTCTTTATTCTCTTCTTAAATCTGCTTTGTAGGTGCTTGGGGTTTAGAGAATCGTGCCAAATCTTTTGCAAAACACTTTCTCCTGCCTGTTGGCAAGAACAATGTGAAATCCTTGCCATGGAGGGAAAGCATATTTCACACCCATACACACCTACACATCAAGTGGAATAGATTAGAGACAAGAGGCTTAGGGCATGAAAAGCACAAATAAGATTTCTTGGAGCGTTCCCATACTGTAGCATGCTCACAGTTCTCAGGTTCCTCTTTCTTCTTCTTTTTTCTTCTTTTTTTTTTAGCCAGCCTTATACGTTCGCCTGCTGTGCTTTGTGGGAACTGAAGGTACAATGCGTAAACCTTGCAGGGCATTCAACAAAAGAAAAGCATCGCATAGACTTGGGGAGAAAAGCATTACAATTTTAACCGGTTGACACGAGCGTTTGTGTTTACCGAAGCGCACTGCTGGAAAAGAGGTCACGCGCTTCACAAGGTGGTTGGTTGGGTTGGCAGATAACACTTTAAGATGTGAGACCTGGGTTTGACTCCAGACTGAGGAATACACACAATCCATCATTAACTTCACGGTTTCAGTACAGCAGAGCTAATCAAGTTAAAGGACATCAGTGTTGCTATAAAGGTATGTTCCCTGCAGAGCCCCCACATGTTCTAATAGTACTCTTAATAGCAATTAAATTAACTTTTAATAGTTCCTTGTGCAAAAAAAGTGATTACCAAATCCAAGAACACCTAGATGTGTCCTTGTGCAGAACGTGCTTCCCAAGTTCACAAACTTCTCAAGAAAGCGTGAACAGAGAGCATCTTGTAGTTTCAGACGGGCTGTGTGATTGGCGTCCTGCAATCCATTAAAACAGCGGTTCTCAACGTGGGGTCCGGGCACCACCTGGGGTCCTTGAAGGGGTTCCAGGGGGCCCTCAACAAATTGATGAGATGTTAAACTTCACTATTATTTCATTTACAAGAAGTTAACACAATTAGAGAATGTAAAAGAAAGACCATAGTTTCACTGTTATCTCTCTACCTACAATACAGATAGTCGTGGAGTTCTGGACAAAATCATATCTAACAATAAAAGTATTCTCAGATTTGTGTCAGGGAGGGAAAATCTCATCAAATTGGGGTGCATGGCCCTACAGTGGGGAACTACATTTGGGGTCCTTGATGTGAAAAAGGATAAGGATCACTGCATTGGTTTATTTTCCAAGCTGTTTTAGCTGGTTTTGTGCTTTATAATATAGCAGTGGTTCTAGCAATGAGTCTTGGGGCTTCACGTTCATTCTTTTCACCATTTAATGAGTCAACTTCTGTATCTTGATCTGTCCTTTGTGTTGTTTTGGAATCTTACTTTGGCCAATATTATGTTAAATGCGTCACGGAGGACACAAGAAGGAAACATCCAAAGTCAATATGGCCCTCACCTGTCAAACTCCCGACAAGACAACGTGAGAGCTCCAAGTCTGTGAACTTTTCTTAAGGGGGGGGTATCCTAGGATGTGCCAATTCTTAGTATTTATGGTGATTTTGGTACTTGGAGGTGTGAAGTAATCACAGAAAAAAAAAATGGAATCATGTTACTCTGCCGTTTCCCCACAGTCACCAACTATAAAACACGCCCCCTAGTACGAGCCAGTCAGATTTTGCTCCAGTGTCTATGTAGACGCTGGACTGTCTGAAATCGACCAATCAGCGCTAAGAGGAGGACGGGCTTTCCAGAAGGGCCAGCCAATCAGAGCAGCAGCTCATTAACAAGCTGCTATGTAAAACAACCTATTTTCTTGTAGGTGGGTCCCAGCAGATATCTTCCAGATGCCCTTCGTTTTCCTAACCAGCAACTTGTAGATACACGCTGTTTGCTTAAGAAGCGCAATCAATAAAAAAAAGAAAAAATTACATTTTAAAAAGAAACATTTAACATTTCTTCACATCATATGAAGACTATTTTAAGCGCCTTCATTTTTAAACCGATGTAAGCGTATTATACATTTATCATCATGTAGATCTGATCTCGCTGTTCCATAAAATGTGAAAAATTGGGGTCACGAGGATGTTATCACTCTAAATAAAAGTCTTCGCCATAATGAGCATAAGGCGAGCGAATCATTATTTCTTAGTTCGGGGATATCTTTGTCATTTGAGCTCTCATAAATTAGTTTGCCGTGGTCCCTGATCTTGCCTCTCCAGTAAATGTGAAAAGCATGAAAGCCGAGATCCAGAAGTGCTGATTTGCCTTGCCGTGTCACACACTGATAACACGCACTAACACTGGTAGAATTATGTCAGCTGCAAGCAGAATCTATCTTTGCAGCCGGTTCAAAATCAAGGTTAAAGCATGAAAACTCATCTTTCAGAATGACAGCATGATGAAGTGGCATCAAAAGTTCTCGTTTTTTTTTCTTCTAACAACAATCATCGTCAGATATGTGGATCCAAACTAATATGCTCGGTTGATTTTTTTTTCTTCTTCTCTTTTTAGCATAAATAACCTCAACATTTATTGTTTCATATCACTCACTTCTGCCCGTCATAAGCCGAAGCAGTGCCTTTGTTATCATATTTCCCTGAAAGTTATTAGATCTCCAGCTCATCACCATCTAAAGTAACTGTCCCTGTTCCTGCTGAATCTCCTTAAAGACTTTGGAGTGTATAGTTGCAAGTTTAATGAATCATGCATACCATCTTTTGTTGGTCCGGAGAGCTGATTAAATAAATAACCAAAGCTCAGAAGACTGTCCGGGCCCATCCTCTCAGCGAGGGGGCCTTCAAAGGGCTTCTGGGTGCAGTAAATCACTATTCTCAGCATCGCAGCTGATCAAAGGCTCAAAGTTTCAGGTTGCTCTCTCTCTCCCTCTCTCTCCCGCATTTCCCGCTTTCTCTCTTGATCTAAATACATCACTGGACCATACTAATCCACATGGCACACAGTTTGTTTTGAGAGCATAACCACAGAGCACCCGGCGGACTGCTTTAAGTATCTTAATGATTACCCCTGTGATTTACGTAACTTGACATTATGTAGTATATGCCCAACATGCAGTCGTTAACCCTTTCCCGTCTTAACATGCAAATAATCCCTTATTTTTCTCATTTAACCCATTAATGTCCACAGTGGAATTTTATAATTTCCTTTACAGCACATAAAGTAGTAGCTGAGTTAAGCACAAATCCATTGACATTTTTCAAATCGGTCAAAGTGTGAGACTACAGCGCAAGTCTGCTTAACATCCTTTTTGTAGTAGGGGTACAGGAACCTGTATTTTCCAAAAGTGTTTTTGTAAAAAATGATAAAATGAGTAACCCCACGACTAAATATAGGATGATACAGAAATGGCTATATCTCAAACACTAGAAGGAGTTATATGAAATGCAGTTGGGACCATTTGATTCAAGACAACCTCAATTTCAATAATGTGCAGTGATCCAGTGTAAATCTGATATTTAGCATGTCAAATGAATGTTAAACTTTATGTTCAGATTTTTGTGATTTTTTGTTTTTAAAAGAAAATCAGTTTTGTCTACCAATTAAGGCATGATAAATATGTGAAATCAAAATTTTTGATTTTGTCATGTGTAGCCACGTCTTGACAGTTTCCACAGCAGATTTTGTGTTTCTACCTCTAAACAGAAAAAATTCTGCGCGGCTTTTCCTTAACGTACTAAATATAGTCATTAGTCGTTATGACCAAAACCTTATCTTAACCTTAACCAAATTCTTGCTTAAAACTAATCCTATACTTAATCAAAGTTGCATTTTTCATGGTCCAGTTTGTGTTACTGTCACAGAATCCCTTAGTGTTGGAGCCATGGAGGAACGTAATTCGACACATAGTCTGTTTCAGAGTTTCTGCTCATTTTACGAAGTGTTAAGAGACCGTGTTGACTTTTAGAGTCAGTTAACAAGTAATTACAGCTATAAATACGTAGGTAAATACAGAAGTAGATAAAAACATCTGAATTACATCAATAAATCTCTGGTAACGGCCCACGTTTAGCGGTAGAGTTCCTAGAGAATTGTGCTACACTTTCTTCATTACCCATCATTTCCAGAAACTACACTGCAGGCACTGAAGGTTTATATTAGGCATAGCGCACGTTTATGTGTACTTAATGAGAATTAAGGCAATACTTTTCCTATAAATCAGCTTTTCTTAATTGCATAGTAATTGTTCATGGCTGTACACGCTCATGTTTAGTTAAACTTACCTGGACTGTGCAAGAAAGGGGTGTTTCACCAGGTTGTCCCCATATCCTTACAGAGTGGGAAATGGCAGAAAAGAATCGAGGACATTTTTGTGTGCAAAATATGAACCAGTGTCAAGAAACTGATCAGCCTCTCCAGCTGGATTCAGACGGTGCCAGACGTTAGTGGTAACAGCTCTGCGTAACTGCCGAGCACACACCGTGGTTCTGAGAGAGCGGCCTATATTTCTGTTTGAATTCTGGTTTGAAAAGTTTTCAGTCTATATTCCCGCAATTTTAAAGGACCAGTGTGTAGGATTTAGGATTTAGTTACATGGTGGGCTCCATGGAAGGGGTCCCGCTCCCTATGTAGATATAAAGGGCTCATTCTAAGGTAACGAAAACACGATTCTTATTTTCAGGTGGTTATACACCAATTAAAACACACTTATGAATATTATAGTCCATTTCTGCCAATAGATCCTCCTAAATCTTACACACTGGTCCTATAAATAAAGCATTTCTTAGCCATTGAATCAACAAATATGATATGTGGCGGAGAAAGCACAGAATGGAAATGTTGATTTCATTTATTCTCATTGGGATCCAATTTAAGTTCTGTCAGGCAATAGATGAAATTGAGGTTCATTCTGAAGACCCATGATATACAGATAGCCAATCAAACATGAATGTTCCTGGGTTGTTTTTTCTTTCCTTCTCATTTATACGCCGTTAGATTTTCAGCTTATTGGAAGATAAATTAGACTCCCACACACATTCATTTCATTTTTGCCTGACGCAGAGCTTTGGATGTCCTTTCTGCTCTTCACCAAAATATTTCATGTGCTGTAAATCACACTGACCTAGTGTGATTGTAGACTGAAGGTTTAATCTTGGGGGTGAATGCAAAGATTAGGTTAATAAACAACTTTTTAGGTTACGGTTTTACTAGCTTATTGCTAGTTTATCCAAAAAGGGACGAGACGACCTGATGGCTTGTTCCGTCGAGGCTTTCGTCGTACGGAAGTGGGCGTGGTTTCATCTAAACTGGGTTGGGGAAAGGATAGATGCGAACGGGAGCTTTCGCTAACCTAGACTGGCATGTCGGTCCTTAAGGTGCTTCTCCAGGTTTGACAACACCCCCTCGTTGGCACCGCTCTGAAGCATTGTTTGCTGACAGAGGAAACAACAAAGCTGACTGCTACTAGTGAGAAGAGGGCTGTGGGCAGCGGTACTGGGTGTGTGTGTGTGCGTGCGTGTGTGCGTGCGTGCGTGCGTGCGTGGCTAGTGGAGGAAGAGAAATATGTTTGATTTTTCATTAAGAGAAAGCACTATTGGTGTCGATACTGTTGCAAATGAGTATTGTATTCGTTTCAAATTTTTAATATCGATACTTATCGAACTATTGATACTTTTGACAGCCCTATGTGGTATTAGATAACATATTGAGCAGAATATTTTTAAATAAGCACACAGTTCTAATGTGGCATGGATTTTCAGCTTCACAAAGCAGAGTAGAGACAGACAGAAGTCACGGTAGCCGCAGTGCAAAACCTCAGTGGAACAGCATGTTGACGTGATTCGACCGTCCATCAATGAGTTAACTGTCAAACCACTGGATTGGAAAAAAAATAAAAAAGCGCATGCTAGAAAGAGACCAGGTGTACAAGGCATGGAAAGATGTTAACATGAGTCAATTAGGTCTGCCTTCCACCTGTGATGGAGAGCAGATTCATTTCTATTTAACAACAGAGGAAATGAAAGTTCATTGGGCAATATTGTTGTGAAGAGGAGCCAGATGGGACGGGTTTCAAAAATAGTAACAAGAGGGGGGGAAAGAGTTAGCAGGGGGAAATTAGTCCATCACTATGACAGCTTCACTGGACATTGTAAAATGGAAAGGCCTCTTTGGTGAAATGGTAATCAGTTTGTTAGATTTATTTGATTTAACCTTTGTTTAACCTTTATTTAACAAGACAGTCCCATTAAGATTAAAATTATCTTTGCATTTTTGGACAAAATGAATGAAAATGAAGAGTGAATATATTATTATTGGCATGTAGTGGAAGGTTTGTACCCTATCAAAGCAGAAATTAGTGACTTTAAAGCTGATATTGTTTTTTGGGGGAGCTTCAGCATCTTTCCAGTATTCTTTAAAGCTTTCCTGAAACAAACCAGGAGGGTTTTTCTAGACAAATTCAATGTGAAATTCAAACAAATGCAATAAATTAAACAACCAGAGAACAGCAGTATTGCTTTAATACAGTCATTCATATCCATAGCGATAAATCAAGGACCAAGTATAGTAGAGTCCTGCTGTTGGAGCCAAGATTACACCGATACTGGCTCCGTTTATGTTTATTTAATCCTTTTAAAGACAATTTTATACTCTCAAATTGCTTGAATAAGCTCATAAAAAGGACAGGCAGTAGCATATTTGACAATTAAATGTGAGTTGCAGATGCATTTTTAAACTGTAAATGGTTTGTCTGTATTGTTATTGTCTGCAAACATCGGACCAAAATGAATGAAGGTTGGATGGGAGAGAGTCATTAGCTACACAATTCATAGTGTTTACCCAAAACTGAAGTGTATATATACATATATTTAAAAAATGGATTGGTTCCAGCTTGTGTTTAAGACTTAATTGCCCCAAATGAGAAAACAAAACAATATAATGCATGCTGAAAATAAACAATAAAGTGTGAAAAGATACATAAACATACAAGACGCATTAAACGGAACAATGGAGAGAGCATAAAAAGGGAAGTGAGGTCATAAGGTGGAGAGTCAATCTGTTACCGATGAACGCACTGTATAATCACTGTTAATAATGCCCATATATATTCTGCAGAGGTTCTGTTGAAAACCAAATCGCAACCTAAAAATAATACCCATCACGATCAACATCGTTTCTGTTTTCAAAATCACTAGAAATTGTTTGCTTGCCTCTGCATAATGAGCTGGAGCATTCGCCTGGAGTGATCTAAAAAGCAGTGGTGTGCTCGCTTTCACTCTTTTTTTGCCCCGCTGTGAACAAACCACAGCAATTAGGAGAGGCAAAACGTACTATACAAAAGTCATTTATGGTAGGATATTTTTAGAGCAACTGAATCAATTACACACAGAGAAAAGGTTGTAATGTTCCCTTTTTGCTTCCCTCTGAGAAAACAGTTGAGTTGAGTTTCCAGTAATGTGTAGAAATTTGAAACCAGATTCCCTCGTGATCTTGTTGAAGGAAGGTTTATGTTCTTCAGCTAATTTCAGGAGATTATCTTTCCCCATAACAGAAGTCCCTCTCCTTACTCAAAGTTTGCTTACTGTAGCTTCGTCTCAGGAGAAAGAAAAAAGACATGAGATTCATGTTACAGTATGTCACTTTTAGCTTATTCAATAGATTAAAAAAAGTGAAAACGTGATAGTGGCCACTGCAGTAGTATATGGATGGATGCATGATGGAGAACTTCAGCAACAAACAGCATTGTAAGAGAAGGATTTCAAAATAGCAGCTCGAGTCCCAAGTCAGTCTCAAGTCTTGAGGCACAAGTCTCAAGTCAAGTCCCAAGTCTAAATGTAGATTACCAAGTCAAGTCCATGTCATTAATGTCAAGTCCCAAGTCTAAATGTAGAACAGCAAGTCAAGTTTGAGCATCATGAGTTTGATTTCTATAATCAGTTTCAACTTCAATAAATTCAATCATTCCATACAAATTCAGAAAACAGAATTTAAATTCAGTCGTCTGCTGGAGCAAATCTCATCACTTTCAGTCTGAGTCATTTACACAAACACAAGATCTCAAGTCAAGACTTTAGAAACCTTTTCAAGTCATCAAAGTACAAAGTCACCAGAACCCCAAGTCAAGTCAAGTCTGACTCGAGTCCACATCATGTGACTCGAGCCCCCACCTCCGCAAAATAACCAGAATACAGCAAGTTAGCACAAAGTGAGCAAGAAACAGTTTGAGCTCTCGTAAGTTGGTTCACTGTCGGCCCTTCAGTGTTGAGATGTCCATGAAAATATCTGCTGTAGAATGTAATGTTGCAATAAGTAGGATATTTACTGCACCGTAGCACAGAATGGCCATAATAATATCTGTGGGGGGTTGATAGAGTTATTGATCAGTACCAGTGACTGGCAGATCGGA
>OMOV01098339.1:0-17673 GCA_900312565.1 Beryx splendens | reverse complement strand
TCGCACCCCCGTGTTACCGCCGGCTTGGTCGAGCGTTCCAACAGACACAATTGGCCGTGTCTGCAGGGTGGGAAGCCGGATAGGGGTTTATGTCCTGGTCGCTGCACTAGCGCCCCCTCTGGTCGGTCGGGGCGCCTGTTTGGAGGGGAGGGGAACGGGAGGGAATAACGTGTTCCTCCGCACGCGCTACGTCCTTCCGGTGAAGCTCCTCGCTGTCGGGTGAAAAGAAGCGGCTGTTGGCTCCACGTGTATCGGAGGAGGCACGTGCCAGTCTACACCCTCCTCAGATCGACAGAGGGGGCGGAGCAGCAACCGGGACCGCTTAGGCAGAGGGGATTGGATATGCACAATTGGGAGAAAAAGGGGGAAAAAAACAAAAATTAAATTAAATTTAAAAAATCATTGATCAATGATGATGATGAAAAAATGTGCAAAAAGATAACACCTCGTTGCAGGTTTTCACAGAAGGAACTCCATCAGATTGTCATATACGAAGTATCAAACTGATTTATTGGTCTAACCCTAACAGAAACAATAACAGTATAAACAATAATACAATATAATAACAAGATACGATACGATTCGCTATGGTACGATACGATACGATGCAATACAATAAGATAATAGCCTGATGTCTATTTGCACATCCATTTGTTCTGCATTCCCCGTCCCAACCATCAGCTGAACTCTAATGGTTTATTCACAGCCCCCTTGGGATCTGCAGACTCACGTGTGCACTGACCTTTCCATCGTCTGTGTTATCTAACTTATACTTTTTTCTGCACCAATTAGTCAAACCAAAGACTAAAATCTAAATAAATTGGTGTCTTTGCATTTGATTGTTTGATTTCAGCTAAGTTTGACCCTCCAAAGATCCTGAAGGTCCAAGTCGAGCCAAACAGGTACGGCTGCCTGAGGCTGAACTGGCGCTTATCCCGGCACCAGGCCTGGGTGATCGTCACCCGCCTCAACCTCCAAGTTCGGCTGAAATCTGCGGGGAGCAGCCTGTGGAGCGAACCAGTGAGTACAAATGACTTTCGTGTTCATAATACTGTAAGCTTCTTCTGTGTTTAAACGCTACGATACACCGGTTATAAACAATCCTACACAACCTGTCAGAATGTGTATATATGTATGCATGCAATCATATCCGTATGATATCTGTTCTCCGGCACATGTATTAGATCCTGGTGACCCGTGTTAACACAACGACAACTCTGGATGTGTGTCACCTGCTCCATGGGAAAGAGTATTACGCCCAGATTAGAGTGAGATACCAGCAGAGCCCCTGGAGTGAATGGAGCAGCAGCCAGTCCGGAGTCACCTTGGAGACGGGTAGGGCTTCGATCAATTCAGCACAAGTCGTCACTTTAACATTTTCCAATCTATTACCTTTTCTTCCGTTTCCTGGTCTTTTCAATATATGCTAATGTCATGTTCTACATCTCCCGTTACTCACATCTATAGCACCAGTTGAATTGATGTATTGACTTTCGCTGCACACTGCGGCAGCAGCCAATCTATAGGCCTGTCTCGTATGGAAAACTTTCAACTGAGTGAGAAGTGCAGGCTTTCTGATGAGCGGCGGAGTTGACAGCCATCTCTTTCTTTCCAGCTCCCACCGGACGACTAGACACCTGGATGAATGTATCGGTGGAGCCAAAACATCTCACCATACACCTGTTTTGGAAGGTACGCACACCACACGCAAGGCTCGACACCTGCCGCAAACTGACATATTTTCTGTTATACTTCTGGTTGTGATGGTGGGTGTGTGTGGTGTGTGTGTGTGTGTCTATGTGAGGCCTGCCCTGAAAAGCTCTTCTCACTTTTCCCGTTTTAGCCATCGAAGGAATTCCGCGCCAACGGTCGAAATGTGTCGTACGTTGTCTCACTCCGAAGAACGCCAGGTGAAAAGGGACAGGTGTGCTCCACGCTGGGGCATTACTGTACTTTCCAGCTTCCCACGCCAACAAAGAAAGTGTTCCTACGTGCCGTAAATGCAGCGGGGAAATCCCGCCCCACTGAGGTGCCTGTGCGTCCATACAAAGGTAACACTGACCTCTTTAACCCTCCTGTTATGTTGCGGGTCAAACTGACCCGTTTCAGAGTTTAAAAATACAGGAAAAATATTTTTAATAATGTTTAGAGCATGAAACCTTTTCTGCTGGGCTTAATTACTGTCATGAACATGTAAATGAAAAATTACTAATTTATTTAACGTGTTTGCAACCTCCCACTGCATGTTTATATCCCACACATACTGTTCGGGTCAGTTTGACCCGGCAGTGATAATGGAGGATACAAAGGGTAAAATTATCCAATTTAGACCAAAACTGATTTGTTTTCTTTTCCAATATAAGACACAACCCAACCACACACACAAACACACACGTGCACACACACACACACAAGCGCGCACACAGAGACAGACACACAGACACAGACAGAAAGACACAGACAGACAGACAGAGAGAGACAGACAGACACACACACACACAGAATTTGTTCCCGGACCCCAACTACACCCCTTCCCACACTTTCTGCGGGAAAAATGCGAAACGTATCAAATATCGTACTACCTAAGACGAGAAGCTTGTATTTCCCACGGGAAAACTCCACGCACACTCAGGGAGGATGGGCAACATATAAAAGGGTCCCTGCATGTAGTCCTACCAGCATTATGCATCTGTCCTCTCTCAGAGAGGTTGAAAAGATGAGCAGTATGAGCAGGAGAATGACGACAGCCCAGAAGGCTCTGGAACACATCTGTGGTCCGGGTAGTGAAGTAGAGGAGGAAGTGTCTGAAAGTGAAGATGATCTTGAGATCAATTCTGATCATGATGATGAACTGTCAGATGATGAGGGTAATGTCCCACACCCATCAACTCCAAGAGAGACGTTCATATCAAAAAATGGCCAAATAGAATAGTCCTCATCCCCATACGTGTCAGGGAACAACATCAGCTGCAAACATAATAAAGGCAGCGCCGGGGGCCCACTAGGACGGCAGCGACTCGTGTCACAGATATACAACCTGCTTTTGACTTGGTCGTTCCCGAGTCAATCCAGAAAACTGCTGTAGAAACGACTCGTTCAGAAGGGAGGCGTGTTTTTGGCAGGAGTGGAGAGAACTGGACAAAACCCATTTACATGCATACGTGACATTTATTTTTTTAATGGAAAACGAGTGAATTCTCATCAGTAAACCATGATCTGTAGGAGGTGGAAAAACTTGGTTACACTAAATATTAATTTAATTGATATTAATTGAGCTAAAGATAATGTTTACGGAGAAAAATATATTTTTAAACTACTTTCAGATGGTTAAACAATTTGACCCAGGAACATTCTTGCTGTTCCTTAAAGACGAACACAACAGGAGGGTTAAATATGCTTGAATTAGTTTAGAGAATGCCTCGGGTGTGGTGTGGTTTGGTCACATGTGCACAATGTGTTTTATGTCTCTAGCTGGTACACCGCCCTTGGACATTACAGTCCTTCCTCGCGACGATAGATCCCTACTGGTCCGGTGGAAAAGCCCGGTTTCCTCTGGCCACACTGATTATATTGTGGGATGGAGACCTTTGTTACAAAAAGACCCCTCCCTCATCCGCTTTGATATAGCTAGCAGATGCCAGTCAAGCCTTGTGATAACAGGTATGTACGTCACAGTATTTGCATTGTAGAGGTTAGGGTCCATACTCCTACACCTCTTATTTAGCCATATTTCTAATCAGGTATCCATCTCATACCAGTAGCATGAGTGTAAGCATCTAAAATGGTCATACAAACAATCTTATGCAAGATGTACTTCTCCCTGTGCATGGCCCGTCTGTACACACCGTCATGGGCTCAGGGGTACTGATCCCACTCTAACCTCTTCACTCTGGTCAATAGGCGTTGAGCCATACAAGCCCTATGGGATCTCTGTGTATCCCAGGTATAAGGATGGGATAGGCCCTCCTCAGACGGTCGACGCCTACTCGAGACAAAAGGGTAAGTCACCGAACGCACCGAAAATGATCACACAAAGAGCGGGCGGGGGGTGTGAGAGGGAAGTCTCCCCTTTGAAGAAGTGAGAGAAGAGCTTGCAACATGCATGACAAACATCTGGTGCAACTCGGCACACCCAGCTGAACTGTGATGTAATTATGCCCCCTTGTGGATATAAAATGAAATGGTTTTTTGTTTTATTTTTTGCTGGCCCTGTGGTATAAAATCAAAAACTGTTAATACTAAAGCTAACGCTGATTGAAAAGACACAGGTGCACATTTTCATAACCCAATAAATAACCCGATATTCATGAATTTTTGCAGCTCCAAACATGGTACCAAAACTCAGGTTTAAAGATACGTGGTATTCCTCCACCGAGCTTACCTGGGATGAGATTCCGTTAGACCAACGGAACGGAATTGTCCGGAGCTACATGGTCTTCTACTGGGACGAGCAGGGACACATTAAAGGTAGGGGAAAGGGCTTTTTTTGGTTCATGCTGCTCCCAACTGTTCTGCTGAGCGCTGAGCTGACGTGTGTGTGACCGTGTGCGTTTCAGTGGTGAATGCTGACCTGGAAAAGAGGATGGTGGTCCTGAAAGAGCTCAACACCGCGTCTTCGTACAAAGCTTTCATGATGGTCAGCACAGACGGCGGGAGCCTGAACGGATCGACGATTAATTTCAAAGCTGAGCCCATCGGTTGGTATCATCATTGCGCAATGGCTTTCTAGAAACATCAGAAAGGGGAAGTGTATTCTCCGGCAGACATTTCATACTTTTAATTTTTTTTTTTCTTTTTTCTCAGATGCATTCGCTGTTGTGCTGATTGCAATTCCATCCAGTGTTGGACTGTCACTGTTGGTTTTTATCACAGTTTTGATTTGTGTCTCGAACAACGAAAGGTGAGAACAGAAGCCACCTGGTCATAAACCGTGATGCTGTGGCGTGTCGTCGTTTGTATCATCGTTTGGTTTCCCTCCTGCAGGCTGAAGGTGCGTTTTTGGCCGATGATCCCCGATCCAGCTAATAGCAGCATCCAGAGATGGACATCGGAAACTATCCGGGTGCAGAATTCATATCCTGTTACCGTGCATGATAGAATATGTTTATGAAAAAAATTATACTAAAACACACTCTGCCATGTGATATAGGTGATGCGATACAGGCGCTATGCGTTGGCGTTTGTTATTCAATGACAATGACTAATTCACTCTCCTTTTACAGGATACCCCCTCTCTCTCGGACAATCGGGAGCCCAATCCGGTGTACCTCTCCCACCTCAGCTTCCTGGACATACCCACAAAGCTAGATAAGGGGGATGATGATCTTTGGTTGCACGGCAGTGTAGAGGACACCGGTGACGAGTCCATTTGTGGTTCGCCGCTCACCCCCGGGTACTCCGGGTCAAACAGCGACTCTGTTCCTTATTCTACTGTGATCTTCTCCGGTCCGTACACGAGCCAGTCAGCCAGCCAGTCCCACGTCTACTTGCGCTCTGAGTCCACGCAGCCCCTCTTGGAGTCGGAAGACGGCTTCAGCCCAAAGAGCTACCAGAATATGCCAGCTGATGCCATGAGCAGGGAGCAGTGTTTTTTTGGGCCGTGCGAGAATGTTGACCCTGGAGAAAAGAGAGATTCAGGCGTTCTTTGGGATGACTTTCCTTTACTCCGAGCGTTAACCATCAATGATGCTCAAAGTGAAGGGTAACTGCTTTGGCAAGGCGTTCAAAGCAGTGGGGGAAACAGAGCAAATGTAGCCCACAGCTGCACGCTGCATTCAGTGATAAAATGATTTTGATGATGTCCATGCTTTGTACCATAATACACTCCCCTGTGAGAAAATAAATGTTTTTGTGCTCAGTCAGCACTATGCAGAACTGCTGGGTCTTCAGACTTATTTAGGCCTATTTTAGCCCCTCTCATTGGACATCTTGGAAGTGACCCTCACCCAGTTCCCTTGCCCATTTTTGCCTTTTCTTCCAGGACTAGAGACCCAGAAAAAATAGCACATGCACATTTACAAATAGATCTTCGTCTTATGTGCAGAGTAAGAATTGAAGTTAATATGCCTGAAGATTATTGGCTTGAAATGAAAATGTTTTATAAGCTCAATGGGAGTATGCTTATAGATTCAGAGTGCAGATGTTTCTCTTTGTTCAGTAGGCGATATAATTACAAGACTCTAATGTTGAGAGCGAACATATTTTTTTCCAGAACTGCTGAAGCCTGCGTTTCCCTCTACCCCATTACAGATGTCTTGTCTGTCTTAGGTCTAGCCCGCAACCAAATTACTAGTGTAATAATCTACTTTTTTCAGTATTAAAAAATAGCTCATTTAAAACGTACTCAGAGTAACAGACTGAGTTACTTTTGTATCAAAGATAATATGGTATATGATCTTCCCATTAAGATTAAAAAAAGGCAAAAAAGAAAGCTTCACAAAATAAAGTAGCCTACATTTAGAAAGAAGAGCCTGATTAATGTTTGATTATTTGAATATTTGATTGATTCTATTTTCTTCTGCTGACTGACCATTCACAAATGGCCAGTTTGCTCTGCTTGCTTATGGTTATAGACTATTGCAATTTAAAAAAGTTGTAAAATACAATTAAATCAT
The DNA here is from genome assembly GCA_900312565.1 of Beryx splendens. Lineage (NCBI taxonomy): Eukaryota > Metazoa > Chordata > Actinopteri > Beryciformes > Berycidae > Beryx > Beryx splendens. The sequence goes on along the minus strand of OMOV01098339.1, from coordinate 11,059 downwards.
TCAATCATACATACATACCATAAAAGTATTGCTGACTCAAAAAAGTAACACAAAAACTGTATTATTCAAAATAAATATAATGTCAAATGAATCCTCATGAAAATGTATTTTGAATTCCCCGCTATCTGCCATCGACAGCACATCCTGGCAAAACGTAGATCCCCGATCCTCAATCTGCTAGTTTGGTCTAGCCAACATGGCGAACTCCATGTAGGGGACGAGTGTTATCGCCTGTCACATTTTCATCACTGTAGAGAGTTTTTTAAACGTGTTACCCTCTCAGCCATGTTCTCAAACATTGTTTTACGAACCGCTCTGAGATCGTCGGCTGCGGTTTTGCGGGAAAGCGGCGCTTTGTCGAAGCTAACCGGGACTTCTTGCTCGGCTCTGTCGTCGAGACACTGGACATGCACCTCAGCTTTAACACCGAGACCGAGAATCAGCTGCGGTAAGTCTGGGCGAGAGCAAAAGTCTCCCGGACATCGGTTCTAGATAACCAGATACTTAGATGTGTGTCAAGTGATGGTCTGTACACGGAGTCCCGTCATGTGTCTGTCATCTGAGTATGTAGCTGGAGGCTCGTTATGCTAGCAGGAGTGGGCTCTGCAGTGTTGTTACGTCAACAGACTGTCATTTTAAGGAAGAGGATTAGGATTGTAGTCATATCGAAACTTGATTAAGCAAGCTGAATAATTATGTACTTTACTGTGGGAGATTTGAGCTTTCTTGCTTGAGACGTGACTTTGGATCTGCTGACTCGGGACTTGACTTGTTAGGCCTGTTTCCATGACTTTGAGAAGGTTTCTGAAGTCTAAATGTGACAAACGATTTTGTGTCTGTGTAAACTTCTGAGATTAAAAGTGATGAGGTTTGTTCCACCAGACAACTGGATTAAAATTCTGTTTATTCTGTTGTTTTTTTAAAGTCTGAATTTGTATGGAATGATTGAATTTATTGAAGTTGAATCAAATCAATCAATCATGGTGTACTTACTAAGTTTTTTATACTATTAAAGCGAAATTGCATTGAAAAGTCCTAGATATTTTGTTTTCTTTAAGATATTAAATTCATACTGGACTGTTGATTTGTTCTTCTGACTTGAGTTGAGACTCACTTGTGCCTCGAGACTTGAGACTGACTTGGGACGTGGTAATGAGTTCAGTTCAAAAAGCTTTATCGACATGGTTTGACATCAGTAAACACTGCCAAAGCACGAAACAAAACAAAACCACTCAGTATTCCACTCAGTACTGTTACTATTATTGATGAACTTGACCGAAACAAGACCAGTGAGAATGTTTATTTTACAGATTCACACTTTTTGATCCTGTCATCAGTGGTAACCTTATGAACTTAGGAGCAAATTAAGAGGATGTGGCAACTATAATTTCATTTCCCCCTCAAGTCAGCGAGCCGATTGCTTTTCACACGGTTATATCCTGTTTTCGTCTTGCTGACAGTCATAAACGTGCATCCACATTCTTCATTTCACAACTGTCACAACTAAAAACAAACGAGTGTGTTATTGCAGACACATTTTCTCCACAGTCTCGTGACAAATGGACAGAAATAGTATAATAGTATAATGGCACATGAGTAGCATCACTTCTGCAGAATCATCTTCTTAACCCAGTGTGTGTGCAAGTCCTCCGGTTGGGTATGTAGTAGCCGGGCCTGTTTGTTTTGAGGAAATTAAAATAAATTAAACATAATGAGAAACGGATATATCGCTGATAAAATAAAGGTAGCACCAACGTAAAGGGTTATTACATCTGAAATCAGACAGGCCGTCACACCGATGTATCAAACTTTGTCAGTTTTCCTTGAACACATCCTTTAACCAACCAGATGAATAACTACAGAGTTTGCGGCCCAAGTAGTTTACAAGAAATAAAGGTTCAGTTTAAGTCCAGCATGTTGGGACAATATTTTCAGGTAGTAGTCCTCTGGAAATAATCATGATAAAAAGTCGAATCTGGGTGGAACTTGCGCATAAACGATGTATAAGCATATGTATGAGTTTTATACTAACAAGCATTTTATTTTATTGAACCCATTATAAATATGTTTTGTGGTATATCCTCCGGTGGAAAGTCACATGTGGCCATATTTGTTCAGCTACAGAACGTTGACATTTTACAGATACTCGTATGCATGTAATTTGCAGAGATTTTGCGTTATCCTTATGAAACTTCCTCATAAGAAAATGACTGTTTCAGTTATAATCTCTGTTCTGATGTATATTTTGGTGCAATATGGCCTTTGGGCAGCAGAGCTCACTGTTGTCACCAAACAACAGGTCTGACAGGAACACATACAACTTTCTCACTCATTCTCTGTTCAATTTTGTTTATTCATTTTAACCATGGGGTCGTCTTTGTTTGGTGGAAACCTTTTAGAAATAACACACCAATACATATTACACTATAAAAAAAATAAAACCGTTCTAGTGACCCATATTAAGGAGTAGTCTCAAGCTCCAAATTAACAACAAAAAAATATATATATACTCAATTTCTTTTTGTGAATTGTATAATCCAGTCACTTGTGAATGTGAACACAAATGTATTCTGTTCACCATCACAAAAGGAAGAAGACACAAGCTGACTGATGCAGTTAGTTTGGGGAGGGAGCAGACACCACCAGGAAAAATATTTCAACAGCTTAGAGGAAATTTCCAAATGACCTTTGAGTGTGCAATGACTGATTGTGTCCAAATAGCTGCGCGGTTCCATTAGCCTTTTTTGCACGATGCATTACCAATACAGGACGTCTAGATTTTCTCTTGGAGGGATGCAACACAAGTCTTTCACAAGAAACTATGATGGTGGTGGAGGAAAATCCTGCCTCGGGCGCCACGCCGAAACCTCCAATAAGTGCTTAGTAGTATTAAGATCTGGTGACTGGTGATGACCACAACAAACACTTTTCATCGTTCCCCATGCTCCTCGAATCCTTGATCTCACTCCAGCTGTGTGGATGGAGCGGGCGATTGCCGACCTGGATGATTCCACTCCCATCAGGATACAAGTTCTTCACCGCAGGACTAACATGATCGCTCAAAATGCGCTTGGTGTTTATGTATTTATTTATTTACAGGGGGTGGACAAAATAATGGGAACACTTAAAGCTGCAGTAGGCAGGATTTTTATGTAGAAATACACCCGTCTCATCAGCCTAAATCACAAAGTGAGGCTCCCACACTGAAGTGTCCCACCCCCATACGCTGTAGATTTGCTCTGTTTGCCCAAATGAGATTGTGTCGATGTAAACTTGCTCAGTACGACTTCAACAATATCAATATCAAGTACCTAATAATTTTATATGAGTTGTGATCAGCCTGACATGTATGTTTTAAAATTTGTCGAATAAATCTATCTTATCTAATAAGGAGCAGGGCCACCCTTTGCTTTCAGAGCAGCTTCATCCGCCTTAAAACGCTGTCATATAAATCCTGAACTAACCTTAAGAGAGAGAAAGCCTCCAGTTCTTTGAGAAATTAAGGCGGTAGAGAATCTACTTTGCGCTCCCTGCTCCAGAACGTCCCATAAAGATTCAGCGATGTTCAGATCTGGTAGTTGGGGAGGCCGTGGAAGGCGTTTGATTTTAATTCTGGTGGTCGCGAAACCACCGTTGGGGTTTGTTTAGCAGAGGTTATGGGGCATTATCATCTTAGACTATGGGAACGACCGCGTTTGGACTACAGAGTGTCCCTGGACCTGGAGATGACATCACATTCCTTGGCTGTTACACGGCCACAAAGAGCAGACCTTCTCCTCAGACCTAATGACTCCCACAAGATGGGTGCCCGCGCCATTACAGATCCACCACCATATTTAACACTTTGCAAGAGACACTGGGGGTTGAATGCATCCTTTTCCCCAAACGTGAACCTTATTGTTGCAGGGGCAAGGGCATCATATCAACAGGCCACATCACTTTTTTCCATCGCTCAGCTTTGGTTTTCAGCTTTTGTGCTCCTTACACCAGCTTACGTCTTTGCCCTGACACAATTACCAGCTTTTTTGAAGAGGACGAGATACAATTTCTTTTGTTTTTTTGGAGACAAAGTGAGAACGGTGTCACAGGAGCTGTTGATTCTGTGGTCATTTTTTTTGCATGGTGTGAAGTTTCCGCCCGTTCCTCTCAAGTCAGCTTTGACTTGCTAACCGCTGTTCCTCTGCTGATTGAGTTTGTCTGTGTTTAGTATATGTTGTCATGATTTTTGCACATGTTCCCCCTGCTACATTAAACTATCTTTGGGACCGTTTTTGTCATTGATTCACCTGCAATTCAGGCACCAACTATTTGGCCTCTGGAGCTCTGTTAGTTGCCTCATGTTGCTTTGAAAACCTTGCTTTTGACATTGGTGCTTGTCAGACTTGTCTAGTCTTTTTTCAGGTGGTGTTTTCATGATTTTATCCACCCCGTGTATGAATATAAACATGAATATAACACAGTATGCATATTGTCTCTCTTCCTATAGATGCAGGAGGCTTTGCCATTCAGCCAGCAGTGAGACATTATGGCCGGGTTTCAAGGAAAAGGAAGCCAGGTATGTTGTTAGACGAGTAAAATGTCACTTCAAACAAGCAAGCAAACCACATTTTATCAGTGGACATCTGTATGATCAGTAGCATTTTGAATCACTCACTGTTTGTCCAACTCGTTCCAGTTATTGACAGCCAGCTAAGTGATCTTCCCCCAACAATGTTGAAGAAGGATTACGCTGCCGTTCCCCTCGCTCAAACGTATGCATACACATATACTGTAGCCTATACATCAAATAAGTAATGCAGCAAAATCAATGTAAATCTGCGTTCATAAGTCCTTTTTGCATTTGTTAATGGACTTAAATCAATACGTCCTGTTCTAATGCTGCTGTGTTTTGTGTTAATAGGACTGATGATCTTGTCAAACGACTTATTACTTTGGAGTTGGCGAGCCATGTAAGTACTCATGTCCCTACAGAGTGCCCTGCAGTGGTTTTACTCTTTTTCTCCAGTAACTGAATTTTAATTTTAATGGTTGTATTTGTTGAGGCCTATACTGAAATGCCCATATCCATCCTTTTTTTTTTTTTAATTGGAGCTATTGTACAGTTATTACTTTCTATGCACGTCCCTAGAGTGAAAAGCTACTGCTGAAAAGGGAACAGCTGATTGCGAAGGTCCAGAGGGACGAGAGCGACCGCAGCTCGGTAGAAGTCAAGGGTGAGCGTCCATTTTCCGATGCTGCATGAAGTGTTTTCAGTCTTAACTGGAATCCCTTTTGCTTTCCCTAACCGTTGCGTTTTCTTTCAGTGGCCGTTTTGACCGCAAGAATCCGAAACTATCAGGAGCACCTGCAGAAACATCACAAGGTGTGTTAAGGATTATCATCAAGTTACGACTGTACAATTCACTCTCTATAGGGCCGCGCTGAGATGACTTACTTAAGCCCTTTGCTAGGCCATTGACAAATGTCCTCCCCCTCCCTCGGGTGTTGGTTGTAGGTTTGTTCCTTGCATGCTAAGCAGGGGAACTTGTGGTGGGCCAGGACAAATTTCAGAAAGGTCCGTCATGTCGTAACATCTCAGAGGACAGTTGTGTAGTACTACAAGAACTTTGATGTATGGATACAACTCTCCGCATTTCCTCTCTCGCCTTCCTCTGATGTCAGGCAGTCATGCGTTACAGGATATCCTGTGTACACCCCCTCATCCGATGCGTACATAGCACGGTCATGCTGGGAAAGTACTTTCTCATGTTACGTAACGTTCACACTGTTGAAATTGACATAGTTATGGAATTAAGCTTATTTGGCACATAAAATTATGTCATGCTGAAATGAACTGTACCACCGTTGGATTTGTAATAAAACAACTCGTCATGCATGCTAGTGTACCAACTGTACTCCTTTTGCATTTCCTCACCTCCCCCCAGTTGAGCCTGTTTAAGTCACACACTTATATATATTTTTAAATTTGACTTCTGGCCCCATTCGTCCACTTCTCATTTCATTCCAGGACAAGGCTAATAAGAGACGGATGCTCATGGCCATCGACCGCAGGAAGAAGCTTTTGAAGAACCTTAGGTTGGTTCACTACGATGCCTTTGAGAATGTGTGCCAGCAGCTAGGCATCACCTACACCTTCCCTCCGGAGTACTACCGACGGGCCACCCGCCGCTGGCTGGCCAAGAAGGCTTTTTGCATTAAGGTAGCAATCAAAGTGACTCATTTTCCTTGGCGAATTCTGTCTTTATTAAGTACGAAGATGTACACCGGTTTTTCCACTGCCAGCCCACCAAGGAGAATCTCTTAGTAATGGTTTCAGTGGGGGGCTTATGTGTCACACTGTCTAAATGCTTTTTCAGAGACCTTCACACCACGCTAACAGATTCTGCTGAGGGGAAACGCTGGTGCATGCTGTTGTCTTGACAGCAACACCTAGGTCAATGCCCACAGTCGTCTGAACGACAAAACTAACGTGGAGAGGTTGCGGGTGTCATGTTGTGCCTCCGCTGATGCTAGGTGTTGTGTCTTTCTCTCAGGTCTTCAAAGAGGTGCAGAAACAGAAAGCAGAGGAGAAGCTGAGGAAGCAGCAAAGCCAAGCCAGCGCAGAGGCAGAGGCAGCAGCAGCAGCAGCCAAGACTACAGCTGCAAAAACCCAATAAAAGACAGTATATCGGAGCATATCATTCCAAATGCTCGTCCAGAACAACATCTATACTTTTCCCCCTTCAGATGTGGTACAGTGGGAAGTGGATAATCGTTCCCTGTCGCATTTGCTGCCATCATACAAAATGATTCCTCGTTTTACCTTTCAACTTGATGTAGAATTCATTCATCAGAATTCAGTGGCAATAAAGATGTCTGAGACCGTGGTGTTGAAATGACCTTTGGAGATAGTAATTGTTTATTTGTACCAACAACAAAAAAAAAGTGACCATATAAATAAATGTATGACATAAGATTTGTCTTTGGCAATTATTACTCATTTGACTAGAATATGGCACTTCATCATTTGGCTGTGGTGAATTTCTGTGTCCGTATCCGTTTTATTAAGGGTGAGAAAAAAAAAAGCTTGTCGAGGAGGGGAACATGATGCTTCATGGGTGTCATTTAAAAAGGATGGTGTAAGATTCAGAAAACCGCACGCCTTCCCTGAAACCGAACTGCGCAGATCTCGCGCGTGTGATTAGAACGGCGTCTGAACTGACGGTGTGTACTCAAGACATTTCTCACTGAGCTGTATTAGTGTGAGGTTAACTATTCGGGAGCCACAAACCGGAGCAGCGCTTCTTGTAAGTGGTCTGAATTTTGCGTGTGAATCTCTACAGAGAAGCTCTTCGTCATCCGCGGAAACAGCAGTTAGTTAGTAACCAGCGTTTCACAGCTCTTGAGTTGTCAGAACTTCCTGTGTGGTGTGCATCAGTCTGATCTGGAGGAGTGCAGAGTAACAGACGTTTCTGGTGAGTGACATCTTTTTTCCCCCCACACGGTTGTAAACGTACAAATTTATTTTAAATGATCTTGATTGCAAATCCTTTTTCTTTCTTTTTATACTGTACATATATTGTGCTTTACAAGTTTATTGCTCTCGCACTTTATTCATTTTGATGCCATTGTTGCAGGCTGAATAAGTATTCTTTTGAGTTTAAGAGTAATCCTTGCATTCATATTGATTTTTTTATTCTTTTTGATGCAAGTGTTATGATGCATAGCTCTGAATAACTGCTTTTCTGATGACATGACGACATTTACCAGCATAAGTCACAGCCTTACTCTTTCTCTTTAGATTTGATAGTGTTTTAATCAACTACAGACATATTCTGTAATATTTATAATGGTTTATGTTGTGCAAAATTACATTTTGGTAGACATGGACAGTATTCAAGAGGATTTTCTAGAAATATGGGTGGATTTCTGGCTCAGAACTATGAGAAACTGATTATGAGAAAAAGAATTTGAGTGTAAATCTAAAATGTTCTCAGAGCCCACAAATTGTCGATCCCTTTGGGTTTCCCTGGGATCTTTGGTGAATTTCAGTATTTAACTTTGATACCATACCCATACTTCATGAATCATCATACTTTGACATTAGCATTGTAGAAAAAGTATGCTGCGATGTTGTTGTACCAAACGGAAACGCCTTTGCGGCTTTAAATGTCTGACCCACACTAGATCTGCAGAAGGTGCCAGCCGCACTACATATAAGTGTTACACCTGCATCTTGTAAATGGTGAAACTTTGCTGTCGCTCTGTCACAGTGGTAGCTGAAAGTGATCTTTACAAGTCCAGCGATTGAAAATGTCCAACCCGGTGATCAGCCACCAGCCAGGCGCAGGCTCTTATGGGACAAATGTCCAAACAGGGGAGTGGAGCACAGGGTTGTGCTCCTGCTGCAGCGACATCTTGATCTGTGAGTACATTTCAGTGAGATTCTTTCCTCAACAAACTCAATTCCTATTCTAACGTCATTCTATGTCCATGCACCAAAGGCACACTCGGGCATCAATGAACTTTTCCTACAAGGTACAGATACTATTTGCTCTTTCAAGATTTCACAGTGAAGTACACTTCTGTTGCGCAGGTGCCCTTGGATGCATCTGTCCAATGGCTCTGAGCTGCTACACAGCAGATAAGTATGGAGAAAACTGCTGCTTGGGCTGTCTGCCAGGAGGTATAACAGCCATGAGGACCCATATGAGACTGACCTATGGTATTCAGGTATGTTACTCATACAAAACAAATGCTATATGTCTCAAACTCTTCAGGATGGTTGCTCTTGTACTACCTTGGATGAGCCGATCTCATCACTTTTAAATCGCAACCATACAGGCCTACTGACTAGCTATCCATAACATTGCTCTTACGAAATATGAGATTTCATCAACATCATCAGAAATTGTTGGGTTGTCCCTCTAACTGAGAAACGTGACAATCTTCAGATTTTGTCATAAAGGGTTGAGATTTTCCATGTTGTGATTTTGTTGCAATCGTTTACCACAGGGGACAATATGCAACGATGCCATGATGACCTGCTGCTGTGGATTGTTGGAGGTGTGCAGGATGGCGCGAGAAATCCGCATCAGGAATGGAGAAGTTTCATCCTAATTAAAAAATAAAGGATCATGAGCCACTATCCATTTTCTGTTTCTTTATCACGTCTGGCTTGCTATTGTGGAAGTAATCCGTTAGTTCCTCCAGCTGACCAAGCTTTAATGTAGACCAAAACGGAAGTGCAGCTTTCATATGAAAATGTAATGATAGTGATCTGCATCAATGTAAATAAATAAATGACGTTTTGAAATAATTCTTGACATACTTGACTACATTTTGTTCAAACCATTTTTGCACAGCACAGTACTATCAACATTCATGTGATTTCAGAATCAGAGAATTGGAATCAGAATCAAACTTTATTCACCAATGACAACACATCAGAATTTGACATGGTTAATACACGAGTGTACAACAGGACAGACAGATGTCACTTAAAATGCGTTGTGCGACAAGGAGAACTCTAAAAGTTAACATGAAATAAGCTTTAAAAAAAACATTGTGTCAGGGGCCTCTATTAAGGCGTCGGACAGCCACGGGGAAAAAGCAGTCCTGGTTGAAACCATGGTTATCTTGCAAGCTGCATAGCCCTGGTACATTGCAACGCACAGCGCTCTGATTGGTTCTTTCCAGAAGAGGCTTACTGACTCCCTATCATCAAGCATACCAGCTAGTTTGCAGGCTAGCTAAATTTGCTAGCTACCTAATTTTTTATGGAGAGATTTAACCACCCACTACGATCATGTCTAGAAGGGTTAGGACCACGTGGAAAATATGTTTGAGTACTAAGATTAAAGTCAGAATACTGAGAATAACGCCAGAGCCCAGAATTCTGACTTTATTCTCAGAATTCTGACTGTAATCTGATCAGATCACATTAGATAACACATCAGCATTCAAATAGTACATAATTTGAGTAGCTGGGCCTACATGTAATCTAGATACCCCCAAACACAAGGACACTTCGCGATAAATACTCATTTCCACAGACTTTATAAATACCTTTATTGAATAGCCACATTTAATAACATAGGGAATTCATCTGAAAAACATGAGCCCGGTCATGATCATTGGAAGTCCAAATTCCACGATTCTCAAGCCAGAGAGTATTCCAAGCTGTCGAGTAGGCTACATGGCTGATGGCTCTCCAGGGTGCTGCTTTGTGCTTCGGGAGTAGGCTTAGGGCGAAACGGTTTTGCCCAGCATATAGAAAGCTCATCTGCCTGCTTCTAAGCCAAACAGCTAAACTTTTGAGGACTTTTCTATTGTACCGTTTGCTTGACTAGTTATGAATGACATCATCACCACCATGTTCAACACAAAGTTTCTGGAGGAGCTTTTCAAGCCGCAGGAGCTTTACTCCAAGAAGGCCCTGCGGACTGTGTTCGACAGACTGGCCCACGCCTCCATAATGAGACTCAATCAGGTTAGCATGGACAAGGTAATGCTGTTGTATTATGTAACACTGATGCTTTATGTGGATGTTGCCCTAGAGCTGCATACTGTGCTGGAGCCTGCATGTGTTCACATGTCAGCATTCTGATTCCTCAGACCTTTTATCCATTTTTCAGTTTAGCAAACTAACTACCTTCCTAACCAAATATCAAGCATGTTCTCACATCAGCCCTTCAGTGAAGCCAATTCATCATTCAGCCTCTTTAATTTGTAAACTAGGTTTTTTTAATTAGGGTGTCAAACATTTTAATCTACTTGGCTCAGGCATTTCAAACTTTGTGGAGCAAATTGCAGTGGGTTACTGGAATAGTCAAGCTTGCTGTGGATCCAGATTTGATAAAACTCCATGCTTCATATCCATATAACAAATCTGTGATAACAAGCCTGCCAGCCACCCTCCGTAGTTGTTATGTTGATTATACAACAACAGCATTTTGACTGATAAGTCAGTAAAGTCATGCATCTGTGTTCCTTTCCTCCTCACAGCTCTATGACTTGATGACCATGGCTTTCAAGTACCAGGTGCTTCTCTGTCCCCGGCCCAAAGACCTCCTCCTAG